>JAPXFY010005716.1:5000-14336 GCA_030674185.1 Monoplex corrugatus
AGAGGTCAATTGAGATGAATAAGGATTTGTATTTATACTTTGTTGACTATACCAAGGCTTTCGATCGGGTACGACATGAAGAATTGATCAACCAACTGGAGAGACTCAATGTTGATGGAAAAGATCTACGAATAATCAGGATCATGTACTGGGAACAAACAGTTGCAGTGAGAATAGAAAACAATGTAAGCTCTTTCCAAAACATCAAAAGAGGAGTCACTCAGGGTTGTGTTTTGTCACCAGATCTGTTTTCACTATACAGCGAAAACATCATCTGAAACCTAGAAGAAGACCCTGGATTAAAGGTTGGAGGAAAATGATAAACAACATTCGGTACGCAGATGACACAGTGCTAATTGCAGAAAATGAAAGGGACCTACAAAACCTTGTGAATATACTAGAAATAGAAATCAAAGGTAAGGGGTTGGAACTAAACAGCAGGAAGACTGAAGTCATGGTGATCAGTAAAAATATGAAATCCCCTCATGCAAAATAACAGCAAATGGCACAACCTTGACACAGGTTAATAAGTTCAAATACCTGGGAACGGTCATTTCATCAGACGGCAGATGCACATCGGAAATAGCTGGCAGAATCGGCCAAGCCAAAACAGCATTCAAGAAGATGAAAAGCATTCTTACCAACAAATGCCTATCAATAAACATCAGAAAGAGAGTCCTTGAATGTTATATAGAACCAATACTGTTGTACAGATGCGAGGCGTGGACAGTCAGCAAGCAAAGCCAGAGCAATATTGAGGCAGCCAAGATGTGGTTTCTAAGAAGAATGTTGAGAGTTCCATGGACAGCAAAGAAATCAAACGAGACAGTCTTGATGGAGGCAGACACAAGTAGATCACTCATAAGGAAGATTAGGAAAAGACAGGCCACATTTATAGGCCATTTTATGATGAAGGGGGATTTGGAGCACCTGGTCACAATGGGAAAGCTGGAGGGAAAGAGAGCACCAGGTAGACCCAGGGAGAGAATGCTGGACGGACTTGCAGAGTGGCTGGGGATGAGGAGGGTGGGGGAGATGCTAGGAGCAACAAGAGATAGAGATGGTGAGAAGTCCATGGTCGCCACGCCAAGCGGCAGGGCACCTGATGATGATGATGATGAATGTTTTGGTTGTGTTTTGAAACCCTTTTTCTACCTTGTTATGTATGTCTTATGTCACTGATTTTAAACAATGCATGTACGAGTCGACCAAACGCACCAAATGTAAAGCCTGCTGCTGGGAAGTACGTATCGCCAGCTGACCTAAATAAAATGTTGAACAAGACTTCAGCTCGGAAGCCCAATTCGAGTGCAATTTTTGCTATGAAATACTATTTTTGTGGACGCGAAATGTTAGAAATGTCGTGAGTGACGTGTTTTTTTTTTTTTATTGTTATTGATTAGTTGCTGATAAATTTTCGAACGAAAAATGTATAATCGATGCGGCGTTTAAGGAAATACATCTAGCCTTGCAGTTCACTGTCTGGTTTCTCATTGAGGTCAAGGCCACATAGGCCTACCCTGGTAAGAAAAGCTGCTGGGGAGGAAGAGTGGACTGTGTTCGCACATGCAGCAGAAACTGATAGTGGTGATGATGATTATTTATTTATTTATTTATTTGTTTATTTATTTATTTATGTATTCATTTATTTATTTATCTATTTATTATTAGTAGTAGTAATACTGTTATTATTATAATTGTTATCATTATCAATATCATCATCATCATTATCATCATCATAATGAATAAATATGTAAACAAATAAAAAGACAAATGAAATCAGTTTCTTCCTGTTTTTCAGATCTAATTGTTCCCTGAGCCAAATCAAGAAATCACACAGCCTAGCTGCATGGTGGTCTACAACCACGGAGTACCAGCAAGATTAAATACAAACAGAAGAAGAAAGCAAAAAGTCTGATTTTGACATTCAGAAAGAGTATTGTGAAGAGAGAAGATACAGAAGTCCAGAAGCTGGAAGATACAATTGCCTGAGGATTGAAGCACAGCAAAGAGATGAGCAAGCAACACAGCTGATACAGAAGACTTGGAAAAAAGGAAGAACGAAAAGAAAGGAAACACGACGATGGAGTGACAGATTGAAGAGAGAAAATGTGATGGACAGGGAAAACAAATCAATGGATGCCATGCTGCAATACAATAAAATACAATATAATACAATACTCCTTTATACATCCACATAGGAATATTAAAATGTACATACACTGGACTCGCACCACACGTAGATTATCCTCACAGCTACTCAAAGCCACAATCACAAATCAATGACAGAACATAATAAGATAAACATGCCTCAACAGTTCAAAGCAACCACAGGTAGAAATAAACTCTAGGGAGAGCTAGACAACAGAAGGTCTTCAGAGAAGTAACCCCCTTTAGACAAGTGTTTCGGCCCTGAACTCCTTACACTCTCGGAGGGCCGGGCCACATCCAGGTTATGACTCCTGGATGCCCTTCTGCTGTTGTCTTTTTTTTTTTTTTTTTCCCACGGCGGGGAGCGAACCTGGGCGATTCTGCGCTTCATAACTGCGGTACGCGGTTTTACCAATGTGCTAACGGGGCACACATCATCTGTAGGGAATTTAATCCTTATGAAGTTCATTTTTGGTTCCTCCTTGCCCAGGTCCAGCTTGAGCTCCTTTCTGCTGCCTCTGCCATCGCTTTAAGGGCTCTAGTCCTCTTCTTCCCAGAAATGGCGAGTTGTTTCATGAGATCATAAGCGGAGGTGCCCACAAACCCTCTTGCCCCGACCTCTAAGGCGAAGATTTTGACCCGCAGACCTGCTTTCTTCAGGGTGCTGGCAAGACCGGCGTATTTTTCGGTCTTGTAGATATGTGCTTCTTCCATTCTGCTTTCGTATGGCACAGTGAGTTCTATCAGAATCACTTGTTTCGAGGAGTCAGAGTGGAGAGCGATGTCTGGTCTCATGCCTGTCTTGCTGATGACATCTGGGTAATTTCTCCACTCTGGGAGGTCTGCTGTACACTCCCAGTCGACTGCTCCATCCAGAAGACCCTTTGGCAATGTGCTGGTTGTCATAGCAATTTCGAGCCAGACCTGTTTCCCTCCTGCTTTGTAGAACGTTGTCATAGCAATTGGTGCGTTTGGGGTCATGGTTTTTTCGCTAACCACGTCTGTAATCGCTTTCAGAACTTGGTTGTGCCTCCATGTATACCTTCCTTGGGCTAGCGCTACTTTGCAAGAGCTTAGGACATGTTCCACTGTTTGTTTCTTCTGACAGAGCGGACATGCTGGGTCATCTGATTTCCCCCATTTCACTAAGTTTGCATTCGAGGGGAGCAGGTCATATACAGATCTGAGGAGGAAGCTTATCCTTAGAGGAGCCATGTGCCACATATCGTTCCAGCTGAGACTTCTTTGGAGTGCACTGTCCCATGTTGTCCATTGCCCCTGTTGACCTTGCTGGACTGCCTTCTGCACTCTTTTGACATCTTCTTCTTTCTTCAACTCCTGTATGATCATGTCTCTTTTTTCCTTCCCTTTGGCTTTGGACCACCACTGCATTTTTGTTGCTCCCAGTCCCTGTCTGTTGGTTTGCGTGTGTCCAATTATTTCTTTGATGCTGAGGTTTCTCTTGGCATTGTTTACAGCCTCTTGGACTTTCCATTTTTTGCCAGTTCTCAGCTTTGGCTGAACTGATCTCACGATATTGTCTTTCGATTCCTCGAGCATGCTCAACAGTCTTGCTTTTCCAACTTTGTATTCCTCCACTATGGATTTGAGAGGTAGCTTCAGCATTGCTTGACGACAGTAGAATGCAACATCAGTGAGACCAGGTGGGACACCGAGCCATTTTCTTGTGTATTTGTTGATTTTGGCTTCCATTGCTTCCACTGTGCTGGTGCAAATGTCATAGATTAGCAATGGCCACAGCAGCTTTGGTATCAGCATGAACTGTAGACACCAGACTTTGTATTTGCCTGGCAGTCCGCAGTTATCTATTTTCTTCAGGCCTTCTTCTGCTGTTTGCTTGGTTTCACATCCCCTTTGTGTGTCTTTCAGGAGTCATCATACCATCTTCCGAGACTTTTTACTGGCTCTTCTGTGACAGTGGGGATGGCTTGGTTGGCTACCATGAATTTGACTGAATCTGCCACTTTTCCTTTTCGCAGTGAGAGACTTCGGGATTTCTTTGGTTTGAACCTCATTCTTGAAGAGGCCACCAGCTCATCCAGCTGTTTTAAGATTTGGTGTGTCTCTTCCTCATCCGTGGACAAGACTGTTGTGTCATCCATGAAAGCTTTCAGAGGAGGCATCTGGTATCCATCTCCCAGATTCACTGGACCTGAACTCTTCATTGCAGCTTTCAAGATGACTTCCATTGCCAACACGAACAGTATGGGAGAGATTGCACAGCCCATTGCAATGCCCACCTCTAGGTCTATCCAGTCTGTGGTGTATTCTTTGGTAGAGAACCGCATTGAGAACCCTTGGAAATACTTCCTCAGCATTGTTCGGATGTTTTCTGGGATGTGATACATTTCAAGAGCCAGCCGGATCATATCGTGTGGAACTGATCCATATGCATTCGCCAGATCAAGCCAAACTACGTCAATGTCTCTCTTCTCTGTTCTTGCTTTTTGGATGGCATCCCAAATCAACGTGGCATGTTCCAAGCATCCAGGCATTCCTGGTATGCCTCCCTTTTGGACTGACATATCCAGATACTTGTTTTCAGTCAGGTATTTTGTCAATCTTGCTGCCATAACAGAGAAGAAGATTTTCCTCTCGACGTTCAGAAGTGATATTGGCCTGAACTGATTGATGCTGCTGGAGTTCTGCTCCTTCGGAATGTACACTCCTTCAGCTCTCATCCATTGGTCGCTGATCTTCTGGTTCCTCCATGCTGATCGAATCATCTTGTGGAGCCACTCGAGCACTTTTGGGCATTTCTTGTAGAGCAGGTATGGTATTCCGTTTGGTCCAGGTGCTGACTTGGCTCTGGCTTTCTTTACTACGTTCTTCACTTCATCCAGTGTTGGTGGTTTGTTATTGAATTTTCCTTCTGGCACTGCAGGCCAAACCAGATTCTGGATTTCAAGTGGTGCCTCGCGCTGAGAATCGGAATATGTTTCCCTGAGATGCTGCTCTAGGGTTTCCTTGCCCACTGTGAGAGTCCCTGATTTGGGTTGTTCAAACAGCTTCCTTGCAAAGTCAAAGGATTTTTGAAGAAACGATCTTGAGTCTTCTTCTTTTTGCTCTTTCTTCGCCTTGCTGATTCCACTTTGCTGAAAGCATTGTGTTTGGCTTTCAGATCTTTCCAGAGTTCCAGGAGCCCTTGCTTCTCGAATTCTGAGGCAGTTTTCATTCGCTTTTTAAGCTTCCTTTTCTCCCTCCGGATGCTCTCCATCTGTTGCTGTCTTCTGGATTTCTGGGGAGGCGTTTTTGTCTTTGGCTGCTTCACTCCATAAGTATCCCTGCAGATGGAGTATATATGTTGTCTCCGTATGTGTCAAGTTTGTGTTCCAGCGTACTGTTCCCTATTAGCGCATTCAGCTTAAGGACAAGTTCCTCATCTAATTTCTCCCATTGTTCTTTTGCACCTGCAGGCGGCAAATTGAGTTTTTCACGTTTGGCGTTAAGACCTTGTGCAAAATCTGCACCAGAACCATCAGCGTGGATGTCCTTGGCACTATGGTTTAATTCATGGCCTTGGTCATCCAACGTCTCACCTGCTATCGCAGTGCGCTGCTGCTGGTTCGTATGATTCTTCAAACAGCCCATTTTTGTCCTGTGGATCTTCATGCCGCGTTTGGTATTGAATCTCCTTCCACACGCACACGGAAATTCCATCTGGTCATTAATCATGATCCGTTGTGCGTTTCCAGTCGTGATGGAGTCAGTGCCAATGGATTCATCATTCTCTCCCCCTTTCGGTGAATCCTGGGAGCATCTTTCATTAATGGAACTCGTGGCATGTTATCAAAGGCAAGGTGGGAAGCCAACCCACAAAGCCCGCAGATCTAGTCTTTCCCAGTGTCGTTCGGTCTTTCCCGAATGTCCTCCGAACTATTCCTGGAAGTCAATGGATTGACCATGTACAGGTAGAAAGAAACTCTAGGGAGAGCTAGACAACAGAAGGTCTTCAGAGAAGTAACCCCCTTTAGACAAGTGTTTCGGCCCTGAACTCCTTACACTCTCGGAGGGCCGGGCCACATCCAGGTCATGACTCCTGGATGCCCTTCTGCTGTTGTCTATTTTTTTTTTTTCCCACGCCGGGGAGCGAACCTGGGCGATTCTGCAGCCAATAATCTTGGCATATGCCATAACTCTGCACATGATACGCTCCCAACCCCCAACCTGCCTCCCCCCCCCCCCTTTCCCCATTTCCATGCACACACACACACACACACACGTACAGAAGAAACACTATTATGAAGTCACAAAATGACAGGTGCGGTAATCAAGCAAGTAAATGTCAGACTTGTAATAACAATGTCTGGGTTTGGTCCCTTCTGGGTACCTCCTGCCTTTGTGAAAAAGGGTGGAGAACTTATTAAGTTCTCGAGTCAGCATATGTGCAGACCTACCAGTGTCTGAAACCCCTTTGTATGCATGCCCATGCAGAAAATCAAATATGTACATGTAGGCTACTATAAAGATCTTGTAAGTCATGTCTTGTGTGTTTGGTGGCCTATGGAAACTTGGCCCAGCAAGTATATCCACCAAATCAGTGTATGCAGACTGCACCAGTATACTGCCCGCACAGTGTAGGCAAAACTGCGCATATACACGTTTGAGAAAATCTGAACGCTATAGAAAGATCATAAGGTTTTACTAAAAAAAAACTACACAAACTGAGCAGATCTGTGCCACTAAACAAAAATAAGCAAAGATCAGGGAAAGGGAAATTCCTCGTGATTTTTTTGTATGACCCTGACGAGTTAGGAGCTTATTAAGTTAATCAGAACTGTCAGAATTTGTTAAGTTCAAACGTCAAGGGCGCCATTTGTAATGCAACGTAAAATTTGACAGTCATCTATGTCTCTTCTACTCTGTGTGCGTTGATTACTGAGTAAAAACCATTCATATTCCTGATGTTTTATTTATGTCAACTTACTTCCTGTTCAGTCAATGTCACGTACGTTTTGTTTGTTCTGCGATGTATCTGTAAGTACTGTCATGACCAAAGGTATGGAACATATAATGACACAAGAAAACACCATAACCCATTTAAAAGGAGCATCGAATCTATACAAGAACCAAAAACTTAGAAATGAATAGCACAATGATATCTTCTTTTAACAACAAGGGTCTAGGAAATTTTGAAAAAGAAGGGAGAGACGTGTTTCAATTTCTAAGGCAAAAACATCACTCTCTTTATTGTTTTACAAGATACTTATTTCACGGCAAAACTATCGCGCCAAATGAGAACTGAATGTGAATACAAATAAACATTTTCTTCAAATATTGTATTGCAAACAGAATTAAAAGTGCCCTTCCTAAACTGATGAACGAAGACCAGACAGGATTTATATAACGTAGATATATTGCAGAGAATGTACTAATGGCTTTAATTACAATATTTATTTTATATAGCACAAAATCTTGATAAAATCAAATCTAAGCGCTGAAGCAGACACACACGCAGGCACGCACGCTCGCACACACACGCACGCACACACACAGACACACACACACACACACACACACACACACACACACACACACACACACACACACACACACACGCATGGCTATAAATGGGGAGAAAGAATAAAAGCAATAAAAGCAAGAATAAAAGCAATGGAAAATTATAGAGAGCATAGCATACAATTATATATTATAACCATGTGATTCCCTCCGAGCGGAGACAGGCTGCAGAGGGGAGGGTTGAGTGAGGTTAGGATTTTATGCAGGAGAGAAAAGGTGAGTTTTGAGAGCGGACTTGAAGTAGGTTGCTGACGGACTGAGAGAGGAAGTTTGTACCAGGAGAGTGGACCAGAAACAGAGAAGGCTCGTGGACCATAGGTATTGAGCTTAGTGCGTGGAAAGCGAAAAGTCAGAGGATCAGAGGCAGAGCGGAGGGTACGTGAGGGAACATAGATCTCAAGTAGGCTTGACAGGTAATCGGGGGCTGCGTTATTGAGGCTTTTGTAGCACATGGTGTCTAGTTTGTACTGTATGCGCTTTGATACAGGGAGCCAGTGAAGTTGTGCCAGGAGAGGAGATATGTGGTCAGCTTTTTTCTTTTTGAGTACAAGGCGTGCAGCATTGTTTTGAATGCGCTGTAGGATGTGAATGGTGGAGGCAGGAAGACCAGACAGGAGTGAATTGCAATAGTCAATGCGAGACATTATGAAGGAGAGAACGAGTTTTGCAGTTGTTTCGACAGAGAGATACTTCCTGATCAGCTTTATACGATGGAGATGATAGTAGCAGGATCTGGCAGTTTGAGAAACAAAGTTGTTCATGGAGAGGGTAGAGTCAATGCAGACACCAAGGTTTTTAGCTGAATCAGAAATTGGGACTGATGTGTTACATAATGGGAGAGAAAGAGGAGGCAGCTGAGAAAGTTTCTGACGGGTGCCAATGAGGATAGCTTCTGTTTTGTCGTCATTAAGCTGAAGTCTATTGTGTGTCATCCAGTTCTTAATGTCCGAGTAACACTCAGTGGTGCGAGTCAACAGGCGCTGTATATTATCAGGTGAGTCACTGTCTTGAAGTTGGGTGTCATCAGCATAGAAGTGGTGTTTTATAGAATGGGAGTTGGTGATGGTGGACAGGGGGGAGGTGTAAAGAGTGAAAAGAACAGGGCCAAGGACAGATCCTTGTGGAACACCACAGGTCAGGTATGCAGGTTGAGAGTAAGTGCCATTGATGAGAACGGTTTGTTTTCTGTTTGATAGGTATGAAGTGAACCAAGACAGAGCAATGTCAGAGATGCCAAAAGTATGATGAAGTCTAGAAAGGAGAATACCATGATCAATGGTATCAAAGGCTGCAGACAGATCAAGGAGTGTGAGGAGAGAGACTTTGCCAGTATCAGTTGCAAGGAGGAGATTGTTGAGAATGTGTAGTAGGGCAGTTTCAGTGCTATGGCACTGGCGGTAGGCTGACTGGAAAGGATTGAGGAGATTGTTGGCAGACAGGTGAGAGTTCAGCTGGTTGAGGACGACTTTTTCAAGGAGTTTTGACAAGAAAGAGAGATTAGAGATAGGCCGGTAATTTTTCAGTTCATTTGGATCTAAATTGTGTTTCTTGAGGAGAGGGTGAACAATAGCAGACTTGAAAGAATCTGGGACAGTTCCAGTTTGAAGAGAAGTGTTGATGATGTCAGTGATGAATGGGAGGAGA
>JAPXFY010005718.1:0-14335 GCA_030674185.1 Monoplex corrugatus
CTTGCCGATGAATTCTAACTACTCCCACCATCTTCTGGACACTCATGCTCCACCACAACCCGTCTTTTACCTGACCGCCCCCCTACCCCCTGGCTCACTCATGAGTTTGCCTGTGCAAAACGTGCCCGCCGCAGAGCAGAGCGCCGCTGGCGCAAATCCAAACTCACTGTACACAGGCAACTTTTCCAAGCCTCTAAAACAAAAGTATCCACCCTCATTGCATCAGCAAAAACAAGCTATTTCCAAACCAAAATCCTGAATGCCTCTTCTTCAAAAGAACTCTTTACAACCATGAATCATCTCCTTGGCACACGAAAAAGATTTACCTCTCCCAACAAAACATACAAATGAAGAACTCCCATCTGTATTCTCCAAGTATTTCACCACCAAAATACAAACTCTTCGTGACAGGCTTGACAGGACACCCTGTCAACCATGCCCACCTGACCCTTCCTTCTCTGGCACACCTCTTACTACTTTTACCCCAGTCTCACAAGAAGAAATTTTCAACACAATCAGATCCATGTCGTTCAAAACCTGCGAACTGGATCCTCTTCCAGGTTTCTCTCTACTCCGACTGTCTCCCTACTCTCCTCCCATTCATCACTGACATCATCAACACTTCTCTTCAAACTGGAACTGTCCCAGATTCTTTCAAGTCTGCTATTGTTCACCCTCTCCTCAAGAAACACAATTTAGACCCAAATGAACTGAAAAATTATCGGCCTATCTCTAATCTCTCTTTCTTGTCGAAACTCCTTGAAAAGTCGTCCTCAACCAGCTGAACTCTCACCTGTCTGCCAACAATCTCCTCAATCCTTTCCAGTCAGCCTACCGCCAGTGCCATAGCACTGAAACTGCCCTACTACAACATTCTCAACAATCTCCTCCTTGCAACTGATACTGGCAAAGTCTCTCTCCTCACACTCCTTGATCTGTCTGCAGCCTTTGACACCATTGATCATGGTATTCTCCTTTCTAGACTTCATCATACTTTTGGCATCTCTGACATTGCTCTGTCCTTGGTTCACTTCATACCTATCAAACAGAAAACAAACTGTTCTCATCAATGGCACTTACTCTAACCTGCATACCTGACCTGTGGTGTTCCACAAGGATCTGTCCTTGGCCCTGTTCTTTTCACTCTTTACACCTCCCCCCTGTCCACCATCATCAACTCCCACTCTATAAAACACCACTTCTATGCTGATGACACCCAACTTCAAGACAGTGACTCACCTGATAATATACAGCGCCTGTTGACTCGCACCACTGAGTGTTACTCGGACATTAAGAAACTGGATGACACACAATAAACTTCAGCTTAATGACGACAAGACAGAAGCTATCCTCATTGGCACCCGTCAGAAACTTTCTCAGCTGCCTCCTCTTTCTCTCCCATTATGTAACACATCAGTCCCAATTTCTGATTCAGCTAAAAACCTTGGTGTCTGCATTGACTCTACCCTCTCCATGAACAACTTTGTTTCTCAAACTGCCAGATCTTGCTACTATCATCTCCATCGTATAAGGCTGATCAGGAAGTATCTCTCTGTCGAAACAACTGCAAAACTCGTTCTCTCCTTCATAATGTCTCGCATTGACTATTGCAATTCACTCCTGTCTGGTCTTCCTGCCTCCACCATTCACATCCTACAGCGCATTCAAAACAATGCTGTACGCCTTGTACTCAAAAAGAAAAAAGCTGACCACATATCTCCTCTCCTGGCACAACTTCACTGGCTCCTTACAAAGCGCATACAATACAAACTAGACACCATTGCTAAAAAAAGCCTCAATAACGCACCCCCCGATTACCTTCAACCCCTATTTAGATCATTTTCCCTCACGTCCCCTCCCTCCGCCTCCATCCTCTGACTTTTCGCTTTCCACCATAACCAATACCTATGGTCCAGACCTTCTCTGTTTCTGGCCCACTCTCCGGGAACAAATTTCCCTCTCATCCGCCAGAAACCTTTTTTGTCTCCTTCAAGTCCGCTCTCAAATCCCCTTTTTCTGCTCTCATAAAACCTAACCTCACTCAACCCCCCCCCCCCCCTCTGCAGCCGTCTCCGCTCGGGGGGGAATCACAGGGTTATAATATAAATTGTATAGCTAGCTCTCATAATTTTCCTTTGCTTTTATTCTTGTTTTTTATTCTTTATTCTTTCTCCCCCTTTTATAGCCATGCGGGTGTGGGGTTGTGTGTGTGTGTGTGTGTGTTGTGGTGTGGTGGTGGGGGCGTGCGTGCTGCTGTGTGTCTGCTTCAGCGCTTAATTTGATTTTATCAAGATTTTGCGCTATATAAATTTGTAATTATTATTATCATTTAAAACATCATACATAATGGTGACAGCTTTATGTTGCTACTTACAGAGTGATACATTCTGCACACAGCAAAACGTCATACATGATAGTGACTGCTTTATGTTGTTACTTACAGAGTTACACGTTCTACACAGAGCAAAACGTCATACATGATGGTGACTGCTTTATGTTGCTACTTACAGGGTGATACTTCTACACAGAACAAAACGTCATGCATGATGGTGACTGCTTTATGTTGCTATTTACAGAATGATACTTTTGTACAAAATGCAAAATGTCATACATGATAATGACTGCTTTATGCTGCTACTTACCATCATCAGTTCCCATTTTCTCCACAGATGGAAATAATTTGATCAGCACATATCCGGCCCTGAAAATGAGAAATGTGAAACATTCCTATTGGATGGTATTCTAATTTTATCATCATTGTCATCATCGTCATTGCCCATTGTTAGCATAACCATCATCGTCATCGTCAGTTTTTCTGTCAGTTCAGTGAGTGTCTTTCCTAACTGAATTGACATTAAATGTGAGTATGAATAATAATTGTACCCATTGAATAGCAAAAGTAGCAGTAGTAGATGTAGCACTAGTGCAGTAAAAGTCGTAGTAATAGCAGTATTAATGGCGGTAGTAACAGTAGTGCTTGTATTAGTGCAATAGTATTAGTAATACTAGTAGTAGTAGTATTTGGTGAATATTTTAGTGAATCATGAGAGCTTGCTTATCATTTTTCCTCCAACCTTTAATCCTGAGTATTCTTCGAGGTTTCTCATGATGTTTTTGCTGTAAAGTGAAACAGATCTGGTGACAAAACACAACCTTGCCTTGACATCTCTTTTGATATTTTCGGAAAGAGCTATATCGTTTTCTATTCTCAATAAGTTTGGAGGAAAAATGATAAACAACATTCAATACACAGACGACACCGTGCTAATTGCAGAAAATGAAAGGGACCTACAAAACCTTGTGAATATAACAGAAATAGAAAGCAAAAGTGAAGGGCTGGAGATAAATAGCAAGAAGACTGAAGTCATGGTATTCAATAAAAAACATGAAATCCTTTCAGGCAAAATAACAGCAAACGGCACAACCTTGAGACAGGTTGATAAGTTTAAATATCTAAAAACGATCATCTCACCAGATGGCAGATGCACAATAGAAATAGCCAGCAGAATTGGCCAAATCAAAACAGCCTTCAAGAAGATGAAAAGCATTATTACCAACAAATGCTTATCAATTAACATCAGGAAGAGAGTTCTTGAATGTTATATAGAACCGATGATGTGATACAGTTGTGAGGTGTGGACAGTCTACAAGCAAAGCCAGAACAAGATTGAGGAAACTGAACGTGGTTTCTAAGAAGAATGTTGAGAGTTTCATGGACAGCAAAGAAAACAAACGAGACAGTCTTGATGGAGGCAGACACAAGAAGATCATTCACAAGGAAGATTAGGAAAAGACAGGCAATATTTAAAGTAATTTTATGAGGAAAGGAGAATTAGAGCACCTGGGCACAGTGGAAAATCTGGAGGGAAAGAAAACACCAGGTAGACCCAGGGGGAAAATATTGGACAGACTGACAGAGTGGCTGAGGACAGAGAGGGTGGAAGATGTGTTTGTGGCGACGAGGGATAGACGCCCTAGGAGGGGCCCTGTCCCAACGCCATGGGGGCAAGGCTCATGATGATGATGACGATACTCAGAAGGAAATGCCCCTATAGTTCTTGCAGTCAAATTCTGTCTCCCTTGTTTTTCTATAGAGTGATGATCTTGGCATTTCTCATGTCTTGTGGTACTGGTCCCCTCTCCAACATTGACAGAGCACATCTGTAGGGGCGCAGCAGAGTGTTCTTGCAGTGCTTGATAAGATACGAACCTCAGATTGTTAACATGTTTATTTCATATGTATGACTGGTTTTACGTATTGAAATATGAACTTATAAATATTTGAATGTTTAAATGTTTCTCTCACCCTTCTTACGGGGCTATATCTTCTTTGAATACTTTAAACTTCCAATATCAATATACAATATGCAGTCTCCTCTCCTCTCTCTCTCTCTCCTCTCTGCATGCAACTTACCACATGTCTTTTATGGTTTGCCGCGAAGACTGTGCCAGAAAACTTACCCGTGACAAGTGCGAAGAAGCTGTTTGATATGTCAGGCTGTATGTGAGAAACACAGGGATACCTCAGTAGTCCTTTAACAGCACAGACCTTGTAGTGTACAATCGTTTATATTGCTGTCAAAGGCATCTCCACTGACATCACTTCCAAACACTGCCTAAAATTTCAAACAATTCATCAGCCAGGTGATTGGGCAATCGAATTGCCAGTTTATCAACCACCCCAGTCGTTCAGTTGATTTGTCATTCATCCATCCATCAATACGTTTATTAGATATTCAGTCAGCCTGTCCATCTGTACATTCAAAACGCGTATTTAATACAACCAGACAAAACAGGTGAAAATTTTTTCGGCCAACGCCTTTGTAAAAGCGTAAACGTAAGATCACAAAGGAACACACACCAAACAAAAATCACTTCCCTGCTGCTTCGTCCAGGGGAGAAAAGGACAAAAAATGGCCAACCATTTGGATGTATTAATTACGTGTTCTAATTCTATTGTGTTTTTTGTAAGATTATAAATTAAACGCATTCAAAATTTTTGTTGTATTTTTTTCTAATTCCTGTCTGCTTGAACGCGGCAGTCAAGGGAATGTAGTTTCAGCACGATTTCAACTTAACAAATGTCATGTATGCTCCCAGCAATCATAAAGAGACATTACAATCACTCTGATATGTCATGTCATGTTGGCCTTTTTACATCTCAGGAATGAAGTCTGCACCAGGAGGCGTTGTGGTCAGACGTGCATTTTCCCTTGCTGTGGCTGTGCAGGCCGATTCTTGAGGGGCAATCTCTGTCACATGTGCCACATACAAATTGAGTCGCTATTGTCTGGTTTCTGGAACGTTGCTTGCGAAGAGCTTTTCTCATCTGCGCTTTCTGCTCTCCTCCTCTCCGCCTCACAACGCCTTGCTGAACGGCTGTCCGCCACGCTGCCCGTCTTCCACCAGAGCCCTCCCAAGAGCCGGGGTCAATCCCTGAGCTTCTGAGGTCCCTTTTGGGGAGTGACCTCTCCAGGTGCGGCCTGGGCAAGTGAATATGGAGGACGAGCTGTTGCCCATGCAGCAATCCCCCCTCTCCTCGCCACTAGTAATTCCGGGGGAATGTAGCTTAAAGGTATCAAATGAGACATTTATACCCGTCTATTATTACAGTTAAATCTGACGTAATTGTCGCTTAAAGGAGTCATACTGGACATTTATACATGCCTGTAATTACAGTTAACTTTGACACACATGTATTTCGGTTCAGTTTCAGTTTCTCATGATGATGTCTCCTCGCGCGGAACGAATTCCATGCGCACTAACGTCACAGGTGCCATGTGTATGGTAATCATGGCACAAGCCTTAAGTCTGCACATAAACCCGTGAGCTGGACAGGCCCTGAGGCCCTACCTAGACTACATTTTACCTAGTCTATATTTTAATACTGGTATTTTATCAGCCTACCACTGGAATAATCTTGGTTACATGTAAATGACAGGTGTATGTGTGTATCTTACCTTCAAAAAGGAGCATACATATAAAGTAAATAAATAAATGATTATAGATCTGAATCATAACACAACTAGCTATTCTGTATAAACTCGTCTCACATGACAAAAAAACCCCTTCCCCCAGTCAAAGCCCAAATGCTCAGCTGTCTATCAACTGAGTGAAGACAACGTTTTCTTAATCTTTAGATAGATATGTAAGTAAGTAAGGAAGGAAGTAAGCGAGCAAGCAAACAAGCAAGTAAGTAAAATAAGTAAGTAAGTGAGTAAAATAAGTACGTGAGTGAGTGAGTAAGTGAATAAGAAGTAAGTGGCTAAAGACAGAGAGGGTGAAAGATGTGCTTGCGGCAACAAGGGACAGATGCATATAGAGAGCCATGATCGCCAACACCATGTGGCAAGGCACTTGGTGATGACGATTTGGGCCCACAACAACAGCTACAACAACAGCAACAACAATAACACCAGCAAAGAGGAGACACCCATACGAGTATATATACATATGACAAACTTACAGAAATATCTGGATAACAATCAACAAACAGCCCACAAACACACACACAGACGTTTGGCAAACCTGCTTGTTCTTCAGTTGTCTTTTTCTTTCTTCACTTTTCCTTTATTTCTTTTTCAGGAAAAGCCCAAATACTTTCCATTCCACGCTGTAAGAGTCTTGCAGTGTTACTTTGAGATGACACCAATGTTAGTAATGATAACTCTTGTTTTTCCTTTCATAATGGATTTCCTGCCACTTCTTCTATCTGTTCCTTTTTGGGTAACACATTCGATGTATGATGACTCACATTTTGTTCACAAAGATATGATTTGAAGCGTCTAAGGACCTCAGACTTTCCCAGACGGAGCATTTTTGTTGTAGTGGCGTTTGCCTGCAAGTTTATCAGCCCATTCATTTCCCCTTAACACCAGCATGTCCAGGCAGTAGAACCACGTGAGACTTTTTAAGTCGATATTTTTCATTGCTTTATGCCATTCTGGGTCCCTACTCCATTTTGTGCTTTTTGAAATAGATTCATTGAGTCAGTCAGGATGACAGCTTGACTTTCTTTCATGTCGTCATCTAGTGAGCTTGACCATTGTAGTGCATATGTGACTGCCTCAATTTCCATCGTTAGACTGGAGGTTGTGATATCAAATGTAGCGTTTTCTTCATGTTTGGTGTTTCCATTCTGTTTGACAGTGAAGAGCCATCCAGATTTCTCATTGGTGACTGAGCCACCTGTGTATATGATTATATCTTTGTGGTTGCAGCCTAATTGCACCGTAAGTGGCTGGATTTCTGGATTTTTTTCCCTTTAGGCCTTTCATATCAGTGTGTTCCTAGATTTTGGGGTAAATGGTTTGGATTTTTTCCCATTTCTTTGTCCCTTTGAGTTCTGTCAGTTGACACACATGCTGAATGGAGTCTTCTGCCTGTCCCATCCATGATTTTCCACGTTGGAGTCTGTTGCCTTTTGCTGTTCCGAGTATCTGGTGGAGTAGTTTTCTGGATTCTCCAATGCCCTGAAATGTGTCTTTACTTCTTCTATTTTGTCTCTTGACTGTATTGAAGGAAGGTCGAGCAGGTATTGCACAGTCTCCGTGGGTGTGTCTTTGTGGTTCCGAGAGTCACTCTCATTGCTTTGTTAAAAATGTGCCCTGACATATATGTAGCGAAAAGGTAACCAAATGGCGAATTTACCTGTCAATACATTTAACTCTGATACATGTAGCTTAAAGGTAGTCAAGTTGGACATTTATACAGGTCTATTATTACAGTTAAATCTGACATACATGTAGCTTAAAGGCAGTCATGTGGGACATTTATACTGGTCTATTATTACTGTTAAATCTGACATGCATGTAGCTTTAGGTAGTCAAGTGGGACATTTATACAGGTCTATTATTACTGTTAAATCTGACATACATGTAGCTTTAGGTAGTCAAGTGGGACATTATACTGGTCTATATTACAGTTAAATCTGACATGCATGTAGCTTTAGGTAGTCAAGTGGGACATTAATACAGGTCTATTATTACAGTTAAATCTGACATGCATGTACTTTAGGTAGTCAAGTGGGACATTTATACTGGTCTATTATTACTGTTAAATCTGACATCATGTAGCTTTAGGTAGTCAAGTGGGACATTTATACAGGTCTATTACTACAGTTAAATCTGACATTACATATAGCTTTAAAGGTAGTCAAGTGGGACATTTATACAGGTCTATTACTACAGTTAAATCTGACATACATGTAGCTTAAAGGTAGTCAAATGGGACATTAATACGGTCTGTTATTACAGTTAAATCTGACATACATGTAGCTTAAAAGTAGTCAAGTGGGACATTTATACTGGTCTATTATTACAGTTAAATCTGACATACATGTAGCTTAAAGGTAGTGAAGTGGGACATTTATACTGTTCTGTTATTACAGTTAATTTTGACATACATGTAGCTTAAAGGTAGTCAAATGGGACATTTATACTGGTCTTTTTATTACAGTTAATTTTGACATACAATGTAGTTTAAAGGTAGTCAAGTGGGACATTTATACTGGTCTATTATTACAGTTAAATCTTGCATACATGTAGTTTAACGATAGTCAGATGGGATATTTATACAAGTCCATAGATGTAACCTTGCCTTTCACAATGTTAGTGACCGTTGTTACATACCCGGGATGATGTCATCATTGTCCGTTGTCATGGAAGACGGGTCAGCGTAGCACAACATGTACCACACGCACATTTTCTTGTAATAGCACAGATGTGACTTGTGGTAACGCCTCAGTGACAGAGCCATCTGGTCCAGATTACTGGTGCCTGCCACCTACAAAAGTTGAACACATCTGAACTGTTGTTTGACAAAAAAGCAATGTGTCTGTTAACTCTACATAGTTCCTATTGTGATGATTTTGAGACATTTTTGCAAATAATATCTATGTTGTGCCAGAGTAAATGTTTAGTTAAAGTAATCTTTTCTTACTTAATATAAAAACCTCATTGATATTCAATGCAAACACCTCATTGTTGTTTAATGCAAACACCTCATTGGTAGAAAGAAACTCTAGGGAGAGCTAGACAACAGAAGGTCTTCAGAGAAGTAACCCCCTTTAGACAAGTGTTTCGGCCCTGAATTCCTTACACTCTGGGGGGCCGGGCCACATCCAGGTCATGACTCCTGGATGCCTTCTGCTGTTGTCTATTTTTTTTTTTTTCCCACGCCGGGATCGAACCTGGGCGATTTCTGCGCTTCAGAACTGCGGTACGCGGTTTTACCAATGTGCTAACGGGCACACATCATCTGTAGGAATTTAATCCTTATGAAGTTCACTTTTTTTCGTTCCTCCTTGCCCAGATCCAGCTTGAGCTCCTTTCTGCTGCCTCTGCCATCGCTTTAAGGGCTCTAGTCCTCTTCTTCCAGAAATGCGAGTTGTTTCATGAGATCATAAGCGGAGGTGCCCACAAACCCTCTTGCCCCGACCTCTATGGCGAAGATTTTGACCCGCAGACCTGCTTTCTTCAGGGTGCTGGCAAGACCGGGGTATTTTTCGGTCTTGTAGATATTGCTTCTTCCATTCTGCTTTCGTATGGCACAGTGAGTTCTATCAGAATCACTTGTTTCGAGGAGTCAGAGTGGAGAGCGATGTCTGGTCTCATGCCCGTCTTGCTGATGACATCTGGTAATTTCTCCACTCTGGGAGGTCTGCTGTACACTCCCAGTCGACTGCTCCATCCAGAAGACCCTTTGGCAATGTGCTGGTTGTCATAGCACTTTCGGGCCAGACCTGTTTCCCTCCTGCTTTGTAGAACGTTGTCATAGCAATTGGTGCGTTTGGGGTCATGGTTTTTTTCGCTAACCACATCTGTGATCACTTTCAGAACTTGGTTGTGCCTCCATGTATATCTTCCTTGGGCTAGCGCTACTTTGCAAGAGCTTAGGACATGTTCCACTGTTTGTTTCTTCTGACAGAGCGGGCATGCTGGGTCGTCTGCTTTCCCCCATTTCACTAAGTTTGCATTCGAGGGGAGCAGGGCATATACAGATCTGAGGAGAAGCTTATCCTTAGAGGAGCCATGTGCCACATATCGTTCCAGCTGAGACTTCTTTGGAGTGCACTGTCCCATGTTGTCCATTGCCCCTGTTGACCTTGTTGGACTGCCTTCTGCACTCTTTTGACATCTTCTTCTTCCTTCAACTCCTGTATGATCATGTCTCTTTTTTCCTTCCCCTTTTGGGTTTGGACCACCACTGCATTTTTGTTGCTCCCAGTCCCTGTCTGTTGGTTTGCGTGTGTCCAATTATTTCTTTGATGCTGAGGTTTCTCTTGGCATTGTTTACAGCCTCTTGGACTTTCCACTTTCTGCCAGTTCTCACTTTGGATGAACTGATCTCACGATATTGTCTTCCGATTCCTCCAGCATGCTCAACAGTCTTGCTTTTCCAACTTTGTATTCCTCCACTATGGGTTTGAAAGGTAGCTTCAGCATTGCTTGACGACAGTAAATGCAACATCAGTGAGACCAGGTGGGACACCGAGCCATTTTCTTGTGTATTTGTTGATTTTGGCTTCCATTGCTTCGACTGTGCTGGTGCAAATGTCATAGATTAGCAGTGGCCACAGCAGCTTTGGTATCAGCATGAACTGTAGACACCAGACTTTGTATTTGCCTGGCAGTCCGCAGTTATCTATTTTCTTCGGGCCTTCTTCTGCTGTTTGCTTGGTTTCACATCCCCTTTGTGTGTCTTTCAGGAGTCATCATACCATCTTCCGAGACTTTTTACTGGCTCTTCTGTGACAGTGGGATGGCTTGGTTGGCTACCATGAATTTGACTGAATCTGCCACTTTTCCTTTTCGCAGTGAGAGACTTCGGGATTTCTTAGTTTGAACCTCATTCTTGAAGAGGCCACCAGCTCATCCAGCTGCTTTAAGATTTGGTGTGCCCTCTTCCTCATCCGTGGACAAGACTGTTGTGTCATCCATGAAAGCTTTCAGAGGAGGCATCTGGTATCCATCTCCCAGATTCACTGGACCTGAACTCTTCATTGCAGCTTTCAAGATGACTTCCATTGCCAACACGAACAGTATGGGAGAGATTGCACAGCCCATTGCAATGCCCACCTCTAGGTCTATCCAGTCCGTGGTGTATTCTTTGGTAGAGAACCGCATTGAGAACCCTTGGAAATACTTCCTCAGCATTGTTCGGATGTTTTCTGGGATGTGATATATTTCAAGAGCCAGCTGGATCATATCGTGTGGAACTGATCCATATGCATTCGCCAGATCAAGCCAAACTACGTCAATGTCTCTCTTCTCTGTTCTTGCTTTTTGGATGCATCCCAAATCAACGTGGCATGTTCCAAGCATCCAGGCATTCCTGGTATGCCTCCCTTTTGGACTGACCTATCCAGATACTTGTTTTCAGTCAGGTATTTTGTCAATCTTGCTGCCATAACAGAGAAGAAGATTTTCCCCTCGACGTTCAGAAGTGATATTGGCCTGAACTGATTGATGCTGCTGGAGTTCTGCTCCTTCGGAATGTACACTCCTTCAGCTCTCATCCATTGTCGCTGATCTTCTGGTTCCTCCATGCTGATCGAATCATCTTGTGGAGCCACTCGAGCACTTTTGGGCATTTCTTGTAGAGCAGGTATGGTATTCCGTTTGGTCCAGGTGCTGACTTGGCTCTGGCTTTCTTACTACGTTCTTCACTTCATCCAGTGTTGGTGGTTTGTTATTGAATTTTCCTTCTGGCGCTGCAGGCCAAACCAGATTCTGGATTTCAAGTGGTGCCTCGCGCTGAGAATCGGAATATGTTTCCCTGAGATGCTGCTCTAGGGTTTCCTTGCCCACTGTGAGAGTCCCTGATTGGGTTGTTCAAACAGCTTTCTTGAAAAGTCAAAGGGATCTTTGAAGAAACGATCTTGAGTCTTCTTCTTTTGCTCTTTCTTCGCCTTGCTGATTCCACTTTGCTGAGAGCATTGTGTTTGGCCTTCAGATCTTTCCAGAGTTCCAGGGGCCCTTGCTTCTCGAATTCTGAGGCAGTTTTCATTCGCTTTTTAAGCTTCCTTTTCTCCCTCCGGATGCTCTCCATCTGTTGCTGTCTTCTGGATTTCTGGGAGGCGTTTTTTGTCTTTGGCTGCTTCACTCATAAGTGTCCCTGCAGATAGAGTATATGATGTCTCCGTATGTGTCAAGTTTGTGTTCCAGCGTACTGTTCCCTATTAGCGCATTCAGCTTAAGGACAAGTTCCTCATCTAATTTCTCCCATTGTTCTTTTGCACCGGCAGGCGGCAAATTGAGTTTTCCACGTTTGGCGTTAAGAGCTTGTGCAAAATCCGCATCAGAACCGTCAGCGTGGATGTCCTTGGCACTATGGTTTAATTCCTGGCCTTGGTCATCCAACGTCTCACCTGCTATCGCAGTGCGCTGCTGCTGGTTCGTATGTGTCTTCAAACAGCCCATTTTTGTCCTGTGGATCTTCATGCCGCGTTTGGTGGTGAATCTCCTTCCACACGCACACGGAAATTCCAACTGGTCATTAATCATGGTCCGTTGTGCGTTTCCAGTCGTGATGGAGTCAGTGCTGATGGATTCATCATTCTCTCCCCCTTTCGGTGAATCCTGGAGCATCTTTCATTTGAAAAACTCGTGGCATGTTATCAAAGGCAAGGTGGGAACCAACCCACAAAGCCCGCAGATCTAGTCTTTCCCAGTGTCCTTCGGTCTTTCCCGAATGTCCTCCGAACTATTCCCGGAATCAATGGACTGACCATGTGCAGGTAGAAAGAAACTCTAGGGAGAGCTAGACAACAGAAGGTCTTCAGAGAAGTAACCCCCTTTAGACAAGTGTTTCAGCAATGAATTACTTACACTCTCGGGGGCCGGCCACATCCAGGTCATGACTCCTGGATGCCCTTCTGCTGTTGTCTATTTTTTTTTTTTTCCCCACGCCGGGATCGAACCTGGGCGATTTTTGCGCTTCAGAACTGCGGTACGCGGTTTTACCAATGTGCTAACGGGCACACATCATCTGTAGGGAATTTAATCCTTATGAAGTTCACTTTTTTCGTTCCTCCTTGCCCAGATCCAGCTTGAGCTCCTTTCTGCTGCCTCTGCCATCGCTTTAAGGGCTCTAGTCCTCTTCTTCCCAGAAATGGCGAGTTGTTTCATAGAATCATAAGCGGAGGTGCCCACAAACCCCTTGCCCCGACCTCTATGGCGAAGATTTTGACCCGCAGACCTGCTTTCTTCAGGTGCTGGCAAGACCGGCGTATTTTTCGGTCTTGTAGATATGTGCTTCTTCCATTCTGCTTTCGTATGGCACAGTGAGTTCTATCAGAATCACTTGTTTCGAGGAGTCAGAGTGGAGAGCGATGTCTGGTCTCATGCCTGTCTTGCTGATGACATCTGGGTAATTTCTCCACTCTGGGAGGTCTGCTGTACACTCCCAGTCGACTGCTCCATCCAGAAGACCCTTTGGCAATGTGCTGGTTGTCATAGCACTTTCGGGCCAGACCTGTTTCCCTCCTGCTTTGTAGAACGTTGTCATAGCAATTGGTGCGTTTGGGGTCATGGTTATTTAATGCAGGGCTTGTAATTGTCCGCCGTTCGGCGGATTTCCGCTTTTCTGTGAAGCAGTACCGCCGAAAAAAAATATATTTCCGCCGAAATAAAAATCGGGAGTAAAAATTTTCAAAAGCGTCATATCGGCAAATCGCTGCATCCGCAAACCGCTAGGTCCGTAAAGTGGGCAAAAGTCGGTCGCACGGTAGCTTCCCGGGAATCAATGGGTGACCCTGGGGCAGGGAGAAAGAAACTCTAGGGGGCTAGACAACAAAAAGGGCTTCAGAAAAAATAAACCCCTTTTGACAAGGGGTTTTTAGCCCTGAATTCCTTTAAAATCTCCGGGGGGCCGGCCACATCCCCCTTTTTTTACTCCTGGGTGCCCTTCTGCTGTTTTTTTTTTTTTTTTTTTTCCCCCCGGGGGGTCGAACCTGGGGAATTTTTTGGGTTTAGAAAATGCGGTACCGGTTTTAAACCCAAAGTGCCAACGGGGCAACATCATCTGTAGGAATTTAATCCTTATGGGAAATTCATTTTTTTCGTTCCCCCTTTTCCCCAAACCCCCTTGAACCCTTTCTGGGGGGGCCCCGCCAAAAACTTTAAGGGGTCTATTTCCCCTTCTTCCCAGAAATGGGGAGTTGTTTTTAAAGAATCAAACGGGGGTGCCCACAAACCCCTGCCCCGACCTCTTTTGGCAAAAATTTTGACCCCCCAGACCTGCTTTCTTCAGGGTTGGGAAGACCGGGGTATTTTCGGTCTTTTTATATGTGCTTCTTCATCGCTTTTTTTTTTGGCACCCTGAGGGTTCCCAT
>JAPXFY010005719.1:0-14333 GCA_030674185.1 Monoplex corrugatus
TTTACAAATACATTTATTTTCACAATACAAGTAACATAACACCGTGTATCCATGAGATGACTGAGTGCTTCACTGGGCTTGCAGATAATAATGGTGTTACATTTTATGTTTGCATGTTTTGATACTTGTAATGATGATATATTTTATTTTGCTTGTTTATTTTCTTTAAAGTAATGGGAAAAAAACGAAGAAAAGAAGAAAAAACTTAAAGAAAGAATATGACTTTTTTTGTGTGTGCGAGTCCTCCGCAGTGTGTGCTGATTAACGTGTGTTTTTTTGATTTGTAGTGATATAGTGATGCCTCTAGACGTGGTACAAAGCGTCATGTAAAAAAATTGCAGGGCATAGTGCAGCTAAGCCTTTTTTCTACCAAGTGGGGTCATTTTGTTTAGCCCGGGATTTTCCATGGAATTTGGCCATGGACAAATCTTTGTTGCCAAGGATTTTACTTTCACTAAATGTAGCTAAGACCGGTAATAAGGTGTTCTGAAGTATGGGGGACTCGGTTTTTTTGCATCCAAAAGACCAGCACTCATACCGTTTGTCAGATTTACTGTGTAAATTAATACAGCTACTTGATTCATCATCCTTTGCATGATCGGGAGTGAGTCTGTGGTAAAATCAAAAACAAGAATTCAACAATTGGGAAAGTGAAGTTGTTTTGGAAGTCTCGGCAGATATGTTTAAAGATTTTCAAGATACTGATTAATTACTGGATTAGCCCACAGTGGGTATTACAACCTTCATGTTTTTTTCATGATGATAATACTTGCAGTCTGTGAAAATTACAAACCAGAATTCCAACTATAATGATAGAATTTTAAAATGGTTTCATGGCTGTTATGTGTGTTTTTTAAAAGATCGTTAGATCATTTAATTAGTAGTTTAATTATTACAACTATTATCATTGATCATATTTTTTGTGATAATACCAAGTGTGTGTGTGGCACATAAGCCAGAATTCCAGCTATTATGCAACTTATTTTTTAAAATTCTAACAAAGTTTTTCTTTAGCTCATTAAAGTAGGTAGTTTAAGTACTGGACTAAATACTGGACTAATTACCAAAGCTACATCAATCATAGTTTTTCATGATGAGTAGTAGCCTACTTGGAGTCTGCAAGTGGCAAATTAAAAAGCCAGAATTTCTATGATGGAAGTTAAAAAGTAACAGACTGTTATATACTATTTTTATGCTTGTTAAGTTAATAGATTAATTACTGGATTAATTACCACAGCTATTATGACCAATCATATTTTCCATGATGATACCTAGAGTCTGTAGCAAATTACATGCCACAATTACAGCAAATGTAGAAGTTACTTTTGTTTTTTGGACTCTCATACCTTTTTTAAAGCTTTTTAAAAGTGATTAATATTATTACTGGGTTTAATTACCTAAACCATTATGACTAATCTTAGTTTTTCATGATGACAATACCGGGAGTCTGTATGTGGTAAGTTAGAAGCCAGAATTTCAGCTATTAGGGAAGTTGTAATGATTTTAGTACCTTTCAACATGTTTTTTTTAAAAAGCTCATTTATTTAATTAAATTGATTATCAGTAATTAGTGCACAGTTTCATCAACTTGTGAATACTGAGTTGTCCTTGTGCTTGTAAAGACCTTTTTGGTGATCTCAGTTTTTGGTTTTTGGGTTCAGCCCTTTCCAAAGTTATTCTAACTTTATAATTCACAAACAAGAAAACTGGCCTCAGTTTCTGCTATGTGAGCCATGTAAAAAATGGCCAAAATTTTTTAAATTATTTCAAAAATTCGTAACTTTCGTTACAGTCGACCAATGAAAAGCTTTTTATACCGTTTAAAGCTACTTTTTTTGTCTTTTCAGTGGTACCAATTATATAATTAATTTTTAAAAAATGAAAATTTTGTCACAATACCTAATCTATCGATATAGCCAACAAAAAATTCTCGAGAGAGCACAGGACTGTGACAGTCAGAAAATGGAGCGGACAAGACAAAGAAAGATTTATGGAAAAAAAAGTGTAATTCTCTCTTGGGTCCATGTAGCAGGATGACCAAGGGTGCGGAGGCCAGGGAAACAGATCTGACCTAAAGTACAGTAGTTACACAACCATTTACCGTTATGGCGCACCCGACTTCGCTCTCGTTTCCCGGCGATCCATTTACGGAGAAATGAGTGCAGTTTTCGCCTTTGTAAATTGATCCCTTGGCAGAAATTAGGTCTCTATCATTAGACCTAAACTTCACCTTTACGGTGCCAATTACTTTTCTTTAAAGGTGGAGACTGAATATTTTGAAGCAGCGGTAATCTTGTAAATAAATTTACAAAATAATTGGAGCAAATTTCATCACTTATACGGGTTGTTTTCGTTCTGCTCGATGTAAAGAGACTAAGACCACCCTTACCTACTCAATTGACCAGTCCTTCCCCACAAACAGCACAAAATATCCCTGAATGACTGGCGACCCCCAGCTCCACAGTCACCTCCCACGCCATATTTATAGACAACTCCCCACTAGTTGATGACGTTGTGCCCATGGATCAGCAACCAAAAGGCGTGCAGGTGACTGCTGGAGCGTGGTCGCCAGTCATTCGGGGATATTTGTGCATGTTTGTGGGAAGGACTGCAAAGTGAGTAGAAAAGGGTGTCTTACGTCTCTTTACATCGAGCAGAACCGAAAACACCCGTATAAGTGCATGAAATAGCTCCAAATTTATTTTCGTATTCATTCAAGTGGATTACGAAGACATTTCTACTTGTAAAACTCAAATGGCGTCACATACCTTCACCTTGGCCCGAGCTTAGCTCAAGATATTTCAATTTACTATTCGCTTTTCTGCTATCCTTGCATGACATCCACGGGCGAAACGAAACGATCCTTACCACAAAATATAAAAGAAGAATGAAATGGACGAAGTAAGTGGTTTACCTGGTCGGAGCTTCTGTGTTCCATTCTTTGTTTTGCGTGTCTTCCCTTCCACCCTTGCGAGGCCAAAATTTTAAACTAAACAGTAATTGTAAACCAACACCAAATTTCCCCGGGGTTGTGAGGGCTACAGGCTGTCATGCGATATGTTCTTCGTGTTAATTAAGAGGGACTTTTTGCAGGGCCCCCTTTTCACGAGCTTTTCAATTTTTTTAACTTTATCAATGCTCAAGACAACACACACACATACACACAAAATGTGTTTTCTTGTACATACGCGGCGTAATTGTACGCACGCACTGGTACTGGGGCAGCTGCGCACACACGCACGAAGTGATTTTGCACATGCTTTGCGCCATGCGTATATAAAACATTCCTCTGTGTGGGGTGTTGTGTGTCTGTCGTCTTCAGGAACGCAGATAGAGTGAGAAGAAAACAATGTCAGAACATACAAAAATTCTCTTTTATATAAATGAAATTATTACCATATATGCTTTCTGACGTGCGTTTTTGTTGTTGTCTCATTATAATTTTTGAAACGAAACCCAGACTTGAAGACCAACACTGAGAAGAGATCAAGACTACCCAAGTGATAATGATAAATCATAAAGACATTTCACCAAAATGTATGGAAAGCAGGAAAAAAAATGATAAAAAACCAGTAGCAACGATTTATCTAGATGAACATAATAATGATACTACTACTACTATTGATGATATAGAAAATAATTAATATATAATAATAAAGCAACAACAACAATGATGATGATGATGACGATGATGATGATGATGTGATGACGACGATGATGATGATGATGATGATGACGATGACGATGATGATGACGATGATGATGATGATGACGAGATGAATGATGATGATGACGATGATGATGATATGATGAGATGACGATGATGATGATGATGATGAGGGACGATGATGATGATATTTGCAAAGCGCAAACAGACCATGTCACAGAATCTCGTTGCACTTTACACAAACAGATCAACATTGTATAGGTAATAGTATTGGAACCAGTCGTAACTGAATGAAGGTAGTGCTAATAAAGGAATGAGAAGAAAAGGGAGTGGGGGTGGGGGTGGATTTTATCTTTTTTTTCGCTTTCTTATTTTTTTATTCCCTGCACCCTCACATCCCACTTACAAAATCCAACTCTCCACCCCTTCCTTAAAAAAAGTATTATTTTAATAAACAAAAAACCCAAAACAAACAAAAAGGGGGGAGGATAATGCACCATTTAACTATACGGTCATGATTTGTCAAATTTTTTTTTTAGAAAACAATGCGTAGCATGCATTGTTAGTAAACCCCCCATTAATGATCGAGCCTGGGTTTCTTTTGTATACTAATGACTATTACCTCAGAAAAAATTTGATGCAACTCATGGTTGTAAAAAGATGGTGTGTTGCAGTGGGAATGATAATGATGAGAAAATATGGCATTTTCAAACGCAAACGTTATCAGCTGAAAGCTATTTTCAAACTTGTCGTTACTGGCATGCTGGTGTTTTCGTGTTTCCGTACAGCCCCTGACATGACTTACAGGATCTTAAATGTGCCTGTTTGATAACAATACAATACAACAACAATATTTTATTTATATAGCGCCAAATCTTTATAAAATCAAATCTAAGCGCTAAAACAGACACACACACCCACGCACACAACACACACGCACGCACGCACACACACAACACACACACACACACACACATACCCACACACACACACCATACACACACACACACGCACACGGCTATAAATGGGGAGAAAGAATAAACCAATGAAAATTATAGAAAGCATATAACATGCTTGCTTAAATTTTCTTACTAAAATACGGGAAAAAATTACCCTTTTGACGAACTCGTCTGCCTGGTAGTGTCACTGAATGATTCTAGGTCCTTGCTCTCCCCTGCACTCCTCATAGGGGAATGAGATGGTAGAGACCCCCAACTTTTCTCATTATTTGGCCAGCATATGATGCAGTATCTATCTCCTCTTCATTGCGGATTTGGGTTTGAGTAGTATTCAAGAGGGATGTTTGCACAAGGACAAGGGCCACACGTTCAATGAATTCAAGAGATTTATTTCAAATCGGACAAGTTCATATGCGCTCAACCCAATTCGCCATTTATTTACTGGCGCATTCCTTGACCTGCTCACAACCCCATGAACTGATAAGGTCTTGAAATGGAAGGAGGGGATGCATAACCTATATTCACTAAGTTTTAACATCACCAGACGATTGAAGCGTTAAGACAGGCAGCCGAAAGGCCAGGTTTTATGTTGTACGCTGGGAATGAAAATGACGTATCAGATAAGAAAAAGAGTGGCCCCCCGACTGTGGGTTTATCTGTATCAAGGAAATTGTAGACAGCTGACATCAGAACAGGTCTGAGAGTCGGGCAAGGGTGTACTTCAGAGGTGTCACGAAGATGAAAAGGCGCAGTGCCTTTAATTCAGTTGTGGCATAATGTATTGACTTTGTACCAATTCTTTCAGAAACGGCAGTCAGTGGAGAAATTGAAGCAAGGGAGTGACTTTATCATGCATCTTTTACGAAAGGGGAAGATGGGCTGCAGAATTCAAATACGTTGGAGGCAGCAAACAACGAAGCAGGGAGCCGGAGAGCAGAGTTCCTCTTGACGCTACCTAGCCTTACCTAGGGAATACCTAGCCACGCTTGCCGCTATGGATGAAGAAACCCCCTGTCTAGGTTTCCTCGCCCAAAAACCCTTTCCAGCCTAACGTGTAAGAAACAGACTTCAGTGCGCGTTTTTTTAATGGAATGTAACAGCATCGAAACTCCCCTCCAGAAAAGGAAATTCTTTTTGGAAATTTGGCGTCTTTTAAGCGTTGTCTGTTCAATTGCTTTATGACCTGAGTGCTGCCATAATAGTTTTCGAAAGTTAGTTAGTTGGCTACTTTTATTTTCATTTTGCAGCAGACTGTTTGTATGCCCCAAGAAAAAAAATATGCAGAAACACAGTAGTATACAGAATATTATGTATTGTGTTGAACAAAGAGAACCCTGACTGATGAAATAATATGGCGCTCACGCGTGCGTTTTGTGTATGTATATGTGGGAAATGTCGCGCGTGTGTGTGTGGCTGTGCATGTGTGCGTGTGTGTGTGTGAGTGTGTGTGTGTGTATGTATGTACGAACGTACAAAAATGTGTACATCTGTCCATGCTTGAGATCTTGAGAGAAAGAGAAACAAGAGAGAGGGAAGAGAGAGAGAAAAAAAACAGAGAAACAGAAAATGATTGAAATACAGAGAGAGCAGGGGTGTTCATGCGTACGTGCATAAAAAAAGAGAGAGAGTGTGGGGGGGGGGGGCGGGGGGGGGAGGGATGGGATTGGCACATTTATGGTGCGTGTGCGCATGAATTGAACGGTGTCTATTTTGATAAGGGAAGTGGAAAATAATTGCCGCGCTATCATAGCCTATCACGCCTGGCTCCACCTCACGATCCGACATACCTATCAACTATACTAGCATCTATTTCGCCGAATCAGCTAAAGCATATTCTGCACTTTTCATGAACCACTCCCTTTTTTACCAAAACCCTAAATCTACCACGAACACATTGAAACCTACGGGTTTACGAATGACTGATTTTTCAACAGCTGGACGAATAAGGGACATATTTTGAAACCATTGAAAAGACGACAATTTGCGATACAAAATGACTTGCTCCAGCAGGCCCTCAAAACCTTTGAGCCATGAAGGGACAACAACTTTGGATGGAAAATGGCTTGCTCTATAACAGGGCAGCAGGTGTCAAACCTTTCAGCTGGTTAGAGTAAAACTAATAATTATGATATTCCGTGGGATAAAATCGCATTGCCTTTCAGTTTTTGTAACACATCTGAAAGTTGTAAAGGATGGGTTCCAAAGACATTTCGGGTATGAGTTTCTTTGAGGTTAGGTTACATCCTTTACTTTTTGTATCATCTACATTTTAGAAAAAAATTAATTCCCCATCGACCAGAAAGTATGTATGTGTGTGTGTGTGTGTGTGGGGCACGTGTGTGTTTGGGGACGGTGTGTGTGTGTGTGTGTGTGTGTGTGTGTGTGTGTGGGTGTGGTGTGTTGGGGGTTGCTCTGTATGTGTTTGTGCGTCTGTGATTGTGCGTGTCGTGTACGTCTTTCCATGACAAAAGATTTTCTCAGCTCTTTATGGATAGCTTGTCATATTGGCAGATGTGATGCGTCTATTGTTCGGCTTCGGCCTGCAACCGCTAGCTACACTGCTTGCGAAAAAAAAGAGAAATGGTAAGCCCTCTTCCTGTCAGTACATAGCCTCTCCATCAGCAAGCCCTACGCTGTGCCTCCTCGTGCGACAGGCGGTAACTGAGCACCTCACGGACTCAGGCTGAATCTCGTAGAACTCGGAGGAGTCTGGCCCCCAGACGTGAGCATGCAGCCCACCGGCGTGTGGACACGCCCTGGTGCCCACGAACCAGATCCCCAAGCTATGGGTAAATAATTCCATGCCTTGGGGACATCTCGGAAGAATAAACTAAGGGAGTCAACCCTAAAATAAAAAAACCGATGGAAGGCAAGGGAAACAACCATCGATTTTTCCCCAGAAATCCATGACAGAGGAAGAATAAAGAAGAAAGTTAACGACGTCAAAGTGCTCCTGTGGAGCACCTTCGTCCGGTAGGAAACATCGACAACTTCTACGAAGTTTAGAGATGGCCAAGGTCCAAAGGGAAATCACAGGAAGTTACAGTCAAAATGGGAATTTTAAATCCCCAAAGTGGGACAGGATAGGGTGGAGGATATAGGTTTGGGCCTCATCCCGGTACACCAAACGAAAGAGAGGGAAGTTGTAGAATGGGCACAGATGAATGAGTTCATAGTAGGAAACACCTGGTTTGAGTAGCCTAACAAAGAAAATGGACTTGGATGTGTCCAGAAGATAATACCTAAAATCAAATGACTACAACCTATCAACAAAAGATTAGAAATTCTTTACTGTCAGCAAAAACACTACCAGGGGCCAGACTGCAACATGACCATAATCCTGTAGTGGGAAGTTTAGGCTGAAATTGAGGAAAAGGAAACAGACCAAAAGCAACCCTCAAACAAACCTTGGACTCTTAAGACAGATGAAATGATACGTCAAAAAAATTAATGTACATGTTCAAAACAAATTCAGTGCTCTGGGAAAACGTTGTGACAGTGGGAACAATGGACAAAGTTGAGAAGTTCTATAAATGAAGCTGTGAGGAAATCCCTAAGGCAAATAGAAAAGCAAAAAAGAGCTGGATGACTAATGAAATTTTGGGGCCCGAAGGAGAAAAGGAGGAAGGGAAGAGATATACAGGAAGATAAACAAAGAAATCAGGTATAGGTGCAATGAAGCTAAGGAAGCTTGGCTGAACACAAAATGCAAAGAATAGAAAAACGACACAAAAGGGCCTCAGGGAGACAGGAATTGAAGAAATTTTCACGGGAAAAATACATGCCAAAACTTTGTTTAAAAAAAAAAAAAGGGAAACCTTATCAGGGAAAAAGACAAGGTATTTAACAATGGAACAAAAACCTTTTTTGAAGGGCAAAACAAAACACATTAAAAAAAAATTTTTTTAAAACCCACCCTAATGAAAAAGAAGTAAAGCAATTTGAAAAGATGAAACCAAAAAGCCCCGGACCAGACAACATTACTACGGTATTGAAGCCCGGGAAATTTTGGCAAAAAAAAAAAACTCCCCCCAAAGAAATTTATACACAGGAAAAACCCCAAAGATATGTCAAAATAAATTTTTCATGCACTTCCAAAAAACGGGGCTAAGAATGCAACTTCCCGCCAATCATTTGATAGTCAGTAACAAAAATCCGTTAAAAAAATCATGATAGGGCAAGGGAAAACTCAAAAAGAAATAGCAGAAAACAGGGAGGGGGGGAAAAGGGAAACTATTAATCCCAATAAAAAGAAGAACTATTAGAGATCTTAGATGAATAAGGTTTTGTTTTTATTTTGTTGACTATACCAACTTTCGATGGGGTACACAGAAGAATTGATCACCAACGGAAAACTCAATTCAAATGGAAAAGATCTACAATAATCGGGAAACTATGAAAAAACACTGCAAGAAAAAAAACAAAAACTTTTTTCAAAACATCAAAAGGGGATCAAAAGGGGTTGTGTTTTTCACCAATCTGTTTTTCACAATACAAAAACACATGAAAACCTGAAAAGCCCCTGGATTAAGGGTTTGGGGGAAAATGAAAAAAACTTTGGGTACCAGATGAAAAACCGTGCTAATTGCAAAAATAAAAGGGGACCAAAAAACCCTTGTGAATATCAAAACAAAAGCAAAGGTAAGGGTTGGGGAACAAACACAGGAAATAAAGTCATGGTATCAGTAAAAAACATAAAATCCCCTCATGCAAAAAACACAAAGGGCACCCCCTACAAGGTTAACATTCCAATACCTGGAACCCTTTTTCATCAACGCAATCCAGGGGAAAATAGCGGGCAAAGGGCCAACCCAAAACGCATTCAAGAAATGACAACATTCTCACCAACAAATCCTTCAATTAACACAGAAAGAAGTCCTTGAATTTTATAAAGAACCAAACGTTGTACATCAGCGGGATATCAGCAACAAAGCCAAGCAGGATTGGGGCACCAATGGGTTTCTGAGAAAATTTAAGTACCATCACACAAAAAAAACAAACGAACATCTTGATAGGCAGACACAAGTAAATCACTCATAAGGAAGATTAAAAAAACAGGAAATTTTTTTTATACCATTTATGGGGAAAGGGGGGTTTTGGGAGCCCTTTCCCAAAAGGGGAAAGCGGAGGGAAAAGAGCACCGGGTAGACCCGGGGAAAATGCGGAGGGACTTGCAATGTCTGAGGATAAAGAGGGGGGGGGGAATGCGGGTGCAACGAGAGAAGGAGGGTTGGGAAGTCCAGGGTCGCCAAACGCCATGGGGGCGGGGCACCGATGAGAGTTTGATTTTATAATCTCTCTCTCTCTCTCTTTTTTCTCTCTCTCCCCTCTCGCCCTCTCTCTCTCTCCCCTCCTCGTCTTCGTACGAGAAGTTAGACAAAGCTCACCTTTATGGGGGTTTTTTACAAATATTACAAAGCTTAGACTCTAAAAACGCGAAAAGCCACATTTTGGAAAGGGTGAGCCCCAAGGTAAAGGGTCACAAGGACCCACCTTCCCCCAAAAGCAAAAATTTAGCTTTTTTGGGGAAAGGGTTGTAAAGAACTTCTCTCAATCTTATGACACTGATGACATCTACAATTGTCGACACCCCAATAATTTTTTATTCATCAAATTTCCCTTCTTAAATGTCACGGCCCCAAAAAAGCATAGAAACCCGAAAAAGACAAAAATCAAATTTTGGGTGTCAATTTTCTAATCAAAAAGAATCGACAAAGCTTGACCTTTTTTGGGATTTCATTCTTCCCATATGCGGCCACTCCCCCTTGAGAGGGAAGGTTAGATTTTAAATAAAATGTATTCATATTTGGTTTTTTTTACATCTAAAGCTTTTGATTTAAATAGAGAGCGTTTTTGCAAAGACCGCCGAAAACCCACCTGCATGCACCGCACAACAACACTTGCACTTCCTTCACACACAAACAACCACCAAACCCCCACACCCAATCACATTACACACATCATTGCAGCAACAGCCCGCACTAACACATAAACCATTCATTTTTATGATAAAAGTTGTTTTGTTTGGGGGTTTTGGGGGTGTTTGGTTTTTGTGGTGTGGTTGGTTGATGTGTTGGGGTGTTTGATTGTGTTGTGGTTTTGTCTGCGTCTGCTCGGTTTTTTCGCTGTCGTCTGCCTGTCTCTTTCCTCTCTCTCTCTCTCTCCTCTCTCCTCTCCTACAACACAACACACACACACACACCACAACGCACATAACCAACAAACGCACGCTGCTCCTGACATACATATACCCTTCATTTAAACACTTTTCGGATTTGGTATTATCAATTTTTTAGTGCGCACAGTATTATCTCTTGTGTTTTGCATAACTGAAACCTTCTTTTTAAATTTAAAGTCGAAAATTTCCAGATAAAAAGAAAAAAAGAAATAACCAGAAAACTTTAGGCAGGGGCTGAAACCCGGGGAGGGTTTTTCCGCATGATGGTTCAGGGGGGATGTTGTCGCTACGTGGGGAAACCCTTTTCCTTGGGAGGAAATCATGGCATCGCTCACTCCCCCATAATGGGGATTTCACCTTTCCTCCCCTTTTTACTGTGCCCTGCCGCATGGGGTTGGGGATCAGGCCCCCCATTGCTCATCCCTTTTCGCCCCAACACATCTTCCACCCCCTCTGTCCTCAACCACCTGCAAGTCCGTCCAATATTTTTTCCCCGGGTCTACCCGGGGTTTTTCTTTCCCAACACTTTCCTAGGGGGATTTCCCTTTTGGGGTGCTTTGGCGGGGGTCAAGACCCAAATTTCACGGGGAAAGGTTCAAGTATGCCCACCAACTCGCCATCATTTCACCGGTCGTGACCACCCAAGTCAGAGATTTAGGGGTGGGTGGGGGGGGGTGAGCTTTTTTACGGGCCCAGGGGCCCTTTTTTACGTCGTTGTACATCCACGAACGTTTCCAGATTCTGCAGTGGGTTAGGAAGGACGAGGGAAAAAAAAAACAACAACAACAACAAAACAAAGACAACAACAACAACAACAAACAATGGGGCTACAAATTACAAAATGGCAAGAATCATCTTTAGAACCCGCTTGGGACGCAAACCCCTAACTCTGGGATCTGAAACATGTTTAGTGCGGGGCCTCAAAGCCTTCGCGACGAAAAGAAAAAAGTCTCTCTCTCTGTCTCTCCCTCTCTCCCTTTTCTTCTCACTCTCTTCTGTCTGTTTCTGTCTGTCTGTCTGTCCTCTCCGTTTTGTCTCTGCGTCTTCCCCTCTCGCCCTCTTCTTGTGTCGCTTCTGGTGTCTGTCGTCCCCCCTCTCCTGTCTCTTTTCTCTTTTTCTCTCACTCTCTCTCCTTCTGTTCTCTTTTTCTTCTCTTTCCCTCTCTCTCCCACCCAAACACACACACGCACACACACTCCGGGTCGCACACATACCCCCACACAAGCCCCCAAACACACTCTTTTCACAAATACCGTACACCAAAAGACCCAACTTACCCCCACAGGGGTGAGTACTTTCCTTTAGGCACAACCCCCCCCCCCCCCCCGTTCCTTTAGGGACGCACCACCACCCCCCAACCCCCGCTTCGCCTCTTTAATTGTTTTCTTCGTCACCCCCCCACCCCTTGTAAAAGATACCCCGACCTACTACCCACAAGAAAAAATACCCTTTGTGTCCACCCGGGGGAAAGGTCCAATTATCCTCCATTCTCCCGTTTGACCCACCAGCCACCTACGCACTCACGACGCTTCACTGATTCGGGTGGGGGTATCGCCACGGCTTGTTCCCTTTCCCCGTCATCGTCCTTTCCGAAAAAAGTCAACCATTTCCAACTACTCCCTTTCATTCTTTCCTTTTTTCCTCTCCCCCAAATCTTAATTCCCCCAGAAGCGGTGTATAGGGGGAGGGGGTTTAAAAGGGTTAGGCTTTTTCAGTTGGGGGGATGGTGCAATCAAAGGGGTTTGCCCGTAAAAAGTCTGGATCCGCACTACAAACATTTTACCAATTTTTCAAGCTCTCGGTTTGTCCAAAGCCGGGGCCTAAAAATAATTTTTCTCTTTCTTCCGCAACGTTTTTCACCAGGGGGATTTTTTTGGTCTTCCCCTGCCCCACATTCTCTAGAAGATTATTTTACCAGCCATGAATCTTTCCCCCTTTTTTGCAAACATTTTCAAAAAAGCTCCATTTTCACTTCCCAAAAAACCAGCTAAATAAAATAGACCACCGACGACAATGGAAGCGTCCCCAAGAGTGAGAAAGGATTTAAAAAAATTACCGAAGTTTCTGAGAAAGTGCTGTTCACGCATCTTTCTTGAAAAATGCTATTTTAGCTTTAAAAATTTTCTATTGTTGTTGAGTATTGTTTTTACGGCCTTTTCTTTTGGCCTTCCTTTACAATTGACCTTTCACAAATCACATATCTCCCTCCTGGCACAACTTTACTCTCCCGATCAAAGCGCATACATACAAACAAACCCATGTCCAAAACCCCAAAAACCAGCCCCCGATTACCTTCAAGCCTACTTTAATCTAGTCCCTCACGTACCCTCCCTCCCTCCACCTCTGCTTTTTTTCGCTTTTCCACCCCACTAACTCAATACCTATGGTCCACGAGCCTTCTCTGTTTCTGCCCGCCTCCTGAACAAACTTCCCTCCAGTCCGCACAACCTACTTTGTCTCCTTCAAGTTCCTCTAAAAACCACCTTTTTCTCCCTGCTAAAACCCACCCACCAATCCCCGCACCTGCTCCACTCGGGGGGAAAATCACATTGCAAAAAAAATTGTATATAATATGCCTTTAAATTTTCCATTTTTTTATTCTTTTCCCCATTTATAGCCGTGTGTGGTGTGTGTGGGGTGTGTGTGTTGTGTTTTTTGCGGGGGTGGGTTTGGTGCGTGCGTGCGGCGTGTGTGGCGTGCGTGCGTGGGGTTTTTTTTCAACGTTTAAATTTGATTTTATAAAGATTTTGCCTATATAAATATTGTAATTATTATTTTTATTAACACAAGCGACCCCCTTTACTTAATGTGATAAAGATCAATCCCAACACAGCCGAGAAAAATGTTGCTGGTAACACAGCTTTCAACCCAAAGAAACCCCCCTCCCCTTTTATAGAAAACACTTTTTCCTTAAAAAAAAAAAAAGTTAGGGACCAAAAAAAAAAAAAATAAAAAATAGTCAACCTTTCTAAAATTTTTTTTTTCGCCACTTCTAACATTTTTTTGCCCTATGTTCACGTCAAATATCATTTAGTCAAAATTTTCCGGCCCCATTTCCCCCCCCGGTTTTTGCACTGGGGGCTCATTCAGCCTTCAAAAAACCCCCATACCCACAAAATGGTTTCCAAAATGCGGCAGAAAACCCCCCGAAGGGGAGTTTTTTTTTTAAAAACCCTTTAATGGGGTGGGAAAGGGTGAGATACTTCCATTGGGCCTCGGGGGGGCGTGGGCAAAAGGGGTGAAAAAAAACCCTGCAACCCTTTCCCCAAATTTTTTTCTTTTGGCTGTTGGGGTTTTTTTTCCCGATTGCTTTGTTCTAATTTAAAAAAGGGGCCCCCCTTTCCCTTTTTTTTTTTTTTTTTATTTTTCACTCTTTAATGTTTAAAAAAATTTTGGTTTTTTGGGCAGGGATATATGCATTATTTACTTTCGTTTTTTTTTTCCCTTTCCTTTTTTAAAAAACCCCCAGGAAATTTCCCAAACCCAACCCACCCCCACCCTTTTGGCCCCACTTCCCCCCCCAACTTTC
>JAPXFY010005720.1:0-14332 GCA_030674185.1 Monoplex corrugatus
AAGAAACAAGGCCCCCTTTTTTTTTTTGAACTTTAATTTTTTTTCCCCCCCCCCTTTTTTTAAAAACTTTTTCCCCCACCCTTTTAAAAGGGTTTTTTGTCCCCGGTCCCCCCCTTTTTTTTTCTTTTCCCCTCCCCCCCCCCAAAAAGAAAAAAACCCCCCCTTTTTCCCCAAAACCCCTTTTTAATTCCCCCTTTTTTTTTCCCCCCCCAACCCAAAAATGCCATTTTTTTTTATTCCCCCCCTTTTAAAAACCCCAACCTTTTTCCCCCAAAACCGGTTTTTTCTTTTTTCCCCAAAAAAAAAACTTTTTGGGGTTTTTTCCTCGGTTTTTCCCCCTTATGCCTTTTTTCCCCACCTAAATTTCCCCCCTATTTTCCCTTTAACCCCCTTTTTTTTAAAAAACCCTTCCCCCTTATTTTTAAAAAATTTTTTTAAATTTCTTTTTTTAAAAAAAAAAACTTCCCCCCCCCCCCGTAATTATTAAAAAAAACCCCCCCCCCAAAAAATTTTTTTTTTAAGTAATTAAAAAAAAACCCCCTTTTAAAATTTTTTTCCCCCGTTTTTTCACTTTTTTTTCCTTAAATTTCCCCTACAAACCCTTTTTCCCCCCCCCAAAAATGGGTTTTCGCCCCCCCCCTTTTTGTCCCCCCCCCCCTTTTTCCCCTTTCTAACCCCCCCTTCCCCGGGCTGTTTTAAATTACTTTTTTTAAAAATTTTTTTAAAAGAAAAAATTTTTAAGGGTTTACAAAAAAAACTTGTAAATTTTTTTTTCCCCCTTAAATTGTCTTGTCCCCTTTTTTTTTGAAAAAATTCTGGTTTTTTTTTTTTGCCCCCAAAAATGGCCCCCGCCCCCCTGGTTCCTGGGTTTTTTTTTGGGGAAAAAAGGGGGGCCCCCTTTTTTTTTTTTTTTAAAAAACCCCCCCCCCCCATTTTTTTGGGGTTAACCCCCTTTCCCCCCCTTTTTCCCCATTTTCCCCCAAATTTCCCCTTTTTCCCCCCCCCCCCCCCCTTTCTTCAAAATTTCCAAAAACCCCCTTTTTTTTCCCCCCCCTTTTAAAAAAACTGCCCCCGTTTACTTTTAAACCCTCCTTTTTTTTCCCCCCCCTTTTTAAGAAAAAACCCTAAAATTTCCCCCCGTTTTTTTTAAAAAATTTAAAAAAAAGCCTTAAAAAATTTGCTTGCCCCCCCCGGGGGGGGGCCCTTAAAAATGGTTTGTGGAAAATTTACCCCCCCTGGTTTTTTTTTTGGAAAATTGGTTTTTTTTTTTTTTTTTGGTTACCGGAAAAAAAATCAAAATTTTAAAAAAGGGGTTTTTTGGGTTTTAAAAAAATTTGAAAAAAAATTTTTTTAAAATTAAAATTTTCCCAAAAAAAAAGGTGAATCCCTTTAAAACAAAAAGAAAATGGGAAAAAAAAATAAAAAAAAACCTTTGTTTTAAAAGAAAATGTTTTTGGAAAATCGAAAAAATTTTTAAAAAGGGGGGTTGGGGTTGGGCTAGAAAAAACCGAATAAAAATTTGGGGAAAAATTTTTGAAAATTTGGCCAAAATTAAAAAAAGCCGGAAAAACCCCCCTTTTTTTTTGGGGAAGGCCAAATAAAAAGGGGGGTTTTTTTGGGGGTTAAAAAAGGGGCGGTAAACGAGTTTTTTAAAAAAAAGCCCTTTGGTGGCGGGAAAAAAATTTGAAAAACGCCTAAAAGCCCAAGGGGAAAATTTTTTTTAAAAAAGGGTTTTTAACCCCCTTTTTTTTTTTTTTTCGTCCCCCAAAGGTTCCCACCAAGCCCCCCCAATGGGGGAAAAAAAACCCCCCTTTTTTCCCCCCCTTTTTTTTTTTTTCCTTTTTTTCAAATTTTTCGGGGGGGGGCCCCCCCCTTTTTTCACCCAGAAAATTTTTTTTTTTTTTGGAAAAAAAAAAAAAAAAAAAAAAAAAAAAAAAAAAAAAAAAAAAAAAAAAAAAAAATTTTTTTTAAAAAAAAAAAAAAAAAAAAAAAAAAAAAAAAAAAAAAAAAAAAAAAAAAAAAAAAAAAAAAAAAAAAAAAAAAAAAAAAAAAAAAAAAAAAATTTTAAAAATAAGTTTAAAAATTTTTTTTTAAAAAAAAATTTTAAAGGCCTAAAAAATTTTTTTTTGGGTTTTAAAAAAATTTTTTTTGGTAAAAAAAAATTTTTCCCGGGGGGGGTTTTTTTTTTGGGGTTTCCCCAAAATGGGGTTTTTTTTCCCCAAAATTTTGGGGGTTTTTTGGGTTTTTTGGGGGGTTTTTTTTCCCTTTCCTTTTTTTTTTTTCCTTGGGAAAAAAAATTTTTTTAAAATTTTAAAAGGGGCCGGGTTAAAAAGGGGGAAAAATAAAAAATTTTTTTGGTTTTTTTCCCTTTTTTTTTTAAAAAAAAACCCTTTTTTTTTTTTTTTTTTAACCTGGACCCCGGGGGGTAAAAAACCAAATGGGGAAACCGATTTTTAACAGGGATGGGAAAACCCAAAAACAAAATCCCTGTTTTTTTCAAAAAATCCCCCGGTTTATAAACCCCCGATTTTCAAGGGAAATAAGGAAAATGATCAACTAACTCCCTTTTTTACTTTTTGTAAATCAAAGAATCACCAAAAAAAAAGCTTAAGAAAAAAAAGAAAGGTAAAAACAGTAAAAACAAAGGCCTGAAAAGGGTCTGGTGTTAAGTGTGCAATAAAAACTTAACAAAAAAGAAAAAATGGCGCGTCCCCCCGTCCCCCCGAACCCCCAGTGGGGCCCCAAAGAACCTACACGCTTTTTCGCCGCGCCCAAAAACAAAAGCCTTTTCGCCATTGGGGGAAGGTTTTTTCCCCCTTTTAGTTACGAAAAAAACAGTAAAAACCCAAAGGCTAGCCCTAGATCAGATCCTAGGCCTACTTTCCCCCGGGGGTGGGGTGAGTCCTAGGCCCTGGCCTTTTTCCTGCTGCAGAGCCCCCCCCCCCCTCGGCACCCCCCCTATAAAAAGAATTTTGAGCCCCCCCTTTTGCCCCCCCTTTTTTTTTTTATTGCCGGTTTTTTCCCCCCAAAAAAAAAAAAGTTTTTTAAAAAAAAAATTTTTTTAAAAAAAAAAAAAAAAAGGGGGGGTTTTTAAAAAAGGTTTTTTTTTCCGGTTTTTTTTTTTTTTTTTTTAAAAAAAATTTTCCCCCTTTTTAAAAAATTTTTTAAAAAATTTTAAAAAAAAATGGCCCCAAAAAAAAACAAACCCCCCGCCCCTTTTTAAAAAATTTTTAAAGGAAACCCCCCTTTTTCCCCCCCCCCCCCCTGTTTTTAAAAAACCCGTAACTAAAAGCCCTTTTTCCCTTTTTTATTACTTAAATTCCCCTTTTTTTTTTCCCCCCCCCCCCCTTTAAAAAGGTTTTTTTAAAAACCCCCCGGCCCCCCAAATTTTTTTACTTTCCCCCCTTTAAAAGTAAAAATTATATTCCCCCCTTTTCCCCTTTTTAAATTTTTTTTAAAAAAAAAAACCCCCCCCGGGGCCCCCCCCCCCAATGTAAAATTTTTTTTAATTTTAAAAAGTTTCTGTGGGGTTTTTTTTTTTTTTTTTTTTTAAAAAACCCCCCCAAAAATTTTTTTAAAAAAAACCCTTTTTTTCCCCTTTTCCATCCCTTTTGGGGAAAAAAAAAAATTAAAATAAATTCCCTTTTGGGGAAAAAAAAAAAAAAAGGGCCCCCCCCCCTTCAACCGTAAACCCCAAATTTTTTAAAAATTTTTCCCCCCCCTTTTAAAAATACCCCCCTTTCTGCCCCCTTTTAAAAATGAAATTTTTTTTATCCTTTCCCCCCCCCTGCGGTTCCCCCCTTAAATTTTCCCCCTTTTTCATTTTACCCCCTTTTTAAATGCCTTTTAATTTTCAAAAAACCCCCCCCTTTGGGGAAAAAACCCCCCCCCTTTTTTTTTCCCCCCCCCCCCCAAAAACCCCCGGGAAAAAAAAATTTTTTGGGCCCCCCCCCCTTTCCACCCCCCGGGGGAAAAAAAAATTCCCCTGAAAGCCCCTTTTTTTTTTTTTTTGGGATTTTTTTCAAAATTTTTTCCCATTCTGGAAAAATTTTTTTGGGGGCCCCCTGGGGGATGTTTTTTCGCCCCCCGAAAAAAAAGGTTTTTTAGGGAAAAAAGGAAAAAACCCCGGGGGTTTAAGGCCCTTTTGGGGTGGGGTGCTGGAACGGATTGTTTTTAATAGTCCCCCCTAAAACCAAAAATTTTTTAAAAATTTTTTGCCCCAAAAAACAGGGGGGGGGCCCCTAAAAAAAACGGGGGGGGGGAAAAAAAAAAAAAGGGTTTTTTTTTTTGAATTTTAAGGGGTTTTAGCCCCCCCTTTTTTTTTTTTTGTTTTTTTTCCCCAAAAACCCAGAAAATTTTAGTTTAATAAACCCAAAAAAACCGAAAAAAAAAAATGAAAAGTTCCCCCAAAACAAAAACCCCCAAAAGGGGGGGGGGCCAAAAAGGGGGGTTTTTTTTTTTTTAAAAAGGGAAAACGGGGAAAAAAAAGGGAAAATTTTTTTCCCCCCATTTTATAAGAGACACAAAACAAACCCCGGGCCCCCCCCCCACAAACCCCCCCCCAAAAACCCAACCCCCCCCCCCCCCCAAAAAAAAACACAAAAAAAAAAATTTTTCAAATTTTTTTTTTTTTTTTTCCCCCTTTCAAACCGAAAAAAACCAAAAGGCCGCCCCCCCCCGGGCCCCCCCGCCCCCCCCCCCCCGGCCCCCCCCAAAGCAAAAAAACCCAACCCCACCCAAAAAAAACCCCACCACACCACAAACAACACCCACACCCAAAAACAAAAACCAAACAAAACCACAAAAAAAAAAAATTTTTTTAAAAAAAAACCAAAAAGGAAAAAAAAAAAAAAAAACAAAAAAAAAAAAAAAACCCAAAAAAAAAAAACAAAAACCAACACCCAAAAACACACCAAACCCCAAACACACACCCAAACCCCAAAAACACCCCAACACAACCCCCAAAAACCCAAAACCCCAACCCAACAAACACCCCCAAAAAAAAACCCCCAAAACCATTTCCCCGGCCCCGTTTTTTCCCAAAAAAAAAACCCTAAAAACCTACCAAAAAGTGGGGGTTTTTTGGGGGGGTTTTTCCCAAAGAAAAAAAAATTTTTTTCCTTTTTTTTTAAAAAAAACTGCAAAACCTTTTTTTGTTATAAAAAATTTTCCCCCAAATTTGGGGTTTTTTTTTGCTAGAAGCTTTTTTTAATGAACAACCGTAAACCAAGTCCTCACCAGTGCCCAACATTTTTCCCCCACTATTTTTTTTATGGGTTTTTTAAAACCATAAAAAAGTAAAAACTCCCCCCCCCCCCCTCCTCCTTCCCTTTCCCCCCTCCCCCTCCTTTTCTTTCCCCTCCCCTCCTCCCCTTTTTTTTTCCCCCCCCCCCCCCTTTTTCTTTCCTCCCCCTCCTTTTTCCCCCCTCTCCCCCCTTTTCCCCCTTTTTTTTCTCTCTTTTTTTTTTTTCCCCCCCCCCTCTTTTTTCCCCCCCCCCCAAAAATTTACATTTAAAATTTTTTTAACAAAACCCCCCAAAGGGAAAAATTAAATTTCAAAATTTTAAAGGAAAAAAAATTTTGCAAAAAAAAAAAATTTAAAAAAATTATTCCTTTGAAAAAAAAAAAAAAATTAAAAAAAATTTTTTAAACCTAAAACAGAAAAATTTTCCCTTAAAAATTTTTTTAAAAAATCCCCCCTTTTTAATTTTGGTTTTTTTAAAACTGTTTTCCCCTTTTTGAAATAAAGTCCCCCCCCCAAAAAAAAAAAAGTTTTTTTTTGACCCCCCTTTTTATTGAAAAAAAATACCCCCATTTTTTTCCCAAAAATAATTTTTTTTTTGGGCCCCCCCATCAAAAATAAAAAAAAATTTTTTTTTTTTTTTCGGGGCCAAAAAAATTTCCCCGGGCCCCAGTTTGGGGAAAAAAACCCCGTAGGGGCCCAGTAAAAAATTTTTTTTTAAAATCCACTACCCCCGGCTGGCTTTAGTAAAAAAAATTTTTTATCTTCCCCCCCAGGGCCGCCTTAAATTGTCCCCCCCCAAAGTTTCCCCCTGCTGACTGAACCCCCAAACCCTGTCCCCCCCCCCCCCCCCCCTTTTTCGGGCCCCCCCCTTGTCCCTTTGTCCCCCCCCCTTTTGCCACAACCTTTTGTCCCTTTTGGGGTTTTTAAAAATCTCCCCCCTACCACCCCGTTTTCCCCCCCCCCCCCTTTTTCAAAATTTTTCCCCCCCCCCATGTTTTAAAATACCCTTCCCCCCCCCCCCTTTTTTTATGAATAAATTTTTTCCCCCTTTACCGAAAAAAAAAATTTTTTTCCTTTTTCTTTTAAAAAACTTTTCCAACCCCCCCCCTTTTTTTCTTAAAAATAAAAAACCTGGGTTTATTTCCCCCCCCCTTTTTTTCCCCCGAAATTTAAAAAAAATTTTTGTCCCCCTTTTTTTTTTTTTAAAATTTAAAATTTCCCCCCTTTTTTCTTTTTCCCCCTATGTTTTCCCCCCCCCTTCTGTCCCCTAATTTTTTTTTTACCCCTTTTTTTTTCCCAAACCTTTTTTTCCCCTAAAAGCCCCCCTTTTTTTCTGTTTTGGGCCCTAACTGTCCCCATTTTTTTTTACTGGGGAAAAAAAACTTTAAACCCTTTTTAAAGAAAACTTCCCCTTTTTTTTTTTTTTAATAAAAATTTTTTTAACTTCCCCCCAAACCCCCCCTTTTTTACTGAAAAAAAAAAAACACTTTTCCCCCTTTTTGTTTTCCCCCCCTAACTTATGGGTTTTTCCCCGTTTTAAAAATCCTATTTTTTTTTTTTTACCCCCTAAAACCCCCCGCCCAAAAATTTTTTTTTTTTTCTTTTTCTTTCTGGAAAAAATGTCCCCCCCTTATTTTACTGGGTTAAATAAGTCCCCCCATGGTTCCCCTTTTAAAAAAAAAAACTGTCCAAAGTTTCCCCCCCCCCCTTCCTTGTCCCCCCCCTTTTTTTAACTTTTTCCCTTTTTTAACTGTTTGGGTTCCCCAAACCCCCCCCCTTTTTTTTTTCCCCGTTCCCAAAACCCCCCCCCCCCCCCCGGGTTTTTAAAAAACACCCCTTTTTCCCCAAAAATTCCCAAATTTTTCCCCCCCCCCCCTTTTTTAAAATTAACTAAAAAAACCCCCCCCAAAAGGGCCCCCCATGCCCCCCCTTTTTCCCAAACCCCCCAAAAAATTCCCCCCCCAAAAAAAAATACAAAATTTCCCCCCTAAAATTTCCCCGAAAATTTAAAAACCCTTTTTCCCCCCCTGCCCGGAAAAATTCAACTACTGGGCCCCCCCCCATTTCCCCCCCCCCTTTTTTCCCTTTTCCCCCAAAAAAAATTTCCAAGGAAAATTTTCCCCCCAAAATTTTTCCCCTTTTTAACTAATTCTAACCCCCCCTTCAAACCCCTTTAAAAAAACCCCCCCCTTTTTCGGGCCCCCCGGGGGAAAAAAACGTCCCCCCCCTTTTTTTTTTGGTTTTTTTTTTGGGGATATTTTTTAAAAAAAACAAAAAAAAAAAACCCCCCCCTTCCAAAAAGCCCGTATTTTTTTTTTTTTTTTGGGGGGTTTTTTTTTGGAAAAAAACCCCCAAAAAAAAAACCAAAAAAAAGGGACCCCCCCCAAAATTTTTTTAAAAAGGCCCAAAAATTTAAAAAAAAAAAAAAAAACCCTTTTTAAAAGGGAAAAAAATTTTCCAAAAAAAAAAAAGGGGAAAATTTTTAAAAAAAAGGGAAAAAAAAAAAAAAAAACCTTTTTAAAAAATCCCCCTAAAGTAAAACCCCCCTTTTTTTAAAATTTTTTTTTGGGGGGGGAAAAAAAAAAACCCCTTTGTTCCCCCTTTTTTTTTGGTTTTTTAAAAAAATTTTAAAAAAAAACCCCGGGGTTTTTTTTTTTTTTTTGGGAAAAATTTAAAAAAAAAATTTTTTTAAAAAAAAGAAATTTTGGGTGAAAAAAAAACCCCCGGAAAACTAACTTCGTGTTTTGCAGATCGGGAAAATTTTGGCAAAAACCTTCAAAAAAAACCTTTTTCCCCTTTAAACCCCAATGAAAAAAAATGGCCCACGATTGCCCAAAAAAAAAAAATGGGGGGGCAAATCTGAAAACTTTCAAAATTGCAGAAGGAAAAGAAGCAGGAAAAGCTTTTTTTTTAAAGCCCCCCCCCTTTTTTTTTTTTTCTCCCCTCTTCTTTGGGGGCAATTAAAATTTTTTTAAAATCCCCCGGTTTTTTTTTATCCCAACAACCCCAAAACTTTTGGCTTTTCAACGCCCTTTTTTTCCCCCCTCTGAAAGTTCATCCCCAACATAAAAAGGGAAAACCCCCAAAATACTGGGCCCCCTTTTTTTGGGGATTTTTTAATGAGCAAAAAAAAAGGAATCTCTTGATGCTGGGGGGGCGGCCCCCCTTTTTTTAAGGGTGACCGGCCTGCCCCCAAAAGGTTTTTATGACAAGGTTTCAATGAGGTTTCCCCCCGTAGGCCCAAAAAAAAAAGAAAATTTTTTCCCAAAAGGGGGCGGAAAACCCTTTAACACCCCTTTGGAAAACTGCCCCCCCACCAATTGGAAGGGTTTCCCCCCCGGCCCCCAAAAAAAACAGCAACATGAAAAAATTTTTGGCCCCAAAAATCAAATTTAAAAAACCCCCAAAAATTTTTCAAAATTTTTCCCCCCGAAAATTTTATTACCCCCGCCCCAAACAAATGTTTCCCCTTTTTCCAAAGGGAAAAAGCTTTTTCCCCCCTGAAACAGGAACTTTTTTTTTTCCGTGTGGAAAGATAGATTTTAAATGCATCCCCAAAGTCCGCCCTGAAATGGAAAAAAGCAAAAAACCAGGGGAAAAAAACCCAAAAGTGATACAAAACATAAATCTGAAGACCAAAAATCCATCAGCTCCCCGCCCCAAACCAAACAAAAACCTGGGAAAAAACAACTGCCCTTTTTTTGGGCAACAGATTCCCAGCTTTTGGGGACTGCGGAAAAAATGCCCAAGGGGGCCGAAAACAAAAAATTTTAAAAACACAAAAAACACTTTTTTAAATCAACAAAAGAGGAACTTTTTGGGGAAAACAAGAAAACCTAAGACCCCCAAAAAGGACTTTTTTTTCGTATGCCCCCCCCGGGGGGGAAAAAAAAATTTTGGGGGGCAAAACCCGGAAAACCCGTCCCCCCCCCCCCCTTTGGGAAAAAAACCCCCCCACACAAAAAAACCCCATAAACAAGCAATAAGGGAAAACCCAGTAAAACCCACCTACTCATTAGTCGAAATCGATGGGAAGGGGTCCCCCCCCCCTTAAGTTACCCCCGGGGGTTTTTTTTTGGGTTTGTTTTAATGTTTTTGTGGGGTGGGGGTTTAGGGGGGAGGGTTTTGGGGTTTTTTGGGTTTTTTTTTTTTTTCCCAAAAAGGTTTTTTTTTTTTTTTTTTTGTTTTTTTTTGTCCCCCGAAAAAACGGGGGCAGAAAAAAAATTTTTTTTTTCAAAAAAAAAAAAAATGTGTGGGGCCCCCCTTAATTAAAAAAGAGAAAAAAACCCAACAACAAAAAGTAAAAGAACAAAACGGTCCTGGGGGAAGGCCAAAAATACCAAAACTGGGTAAAAAACACTACCCATGATCCAAAAATTTTCCTTTTTACTTACTTTAAAAATTTACTTTACTTAAAATTTTACCTTTTTTACTTTTTTCTTTACTGCCCCCGCCAAAAGCCCCGGGTTGAAGGGGAAAAAACAGTGAAGGTTTTTTTTTTTTCCCCCTTTTCCCCCCCTTTTTTGGGCCCCCCCCTGGAAAACCCCAAAAAAATCCCCCCCCAAAAAAATCCCCCTTTTTTTTTTCCCCCCCCCCCCCTTGGGTTTTTTTCCTCTCCGTCCCCTGGGTGTTTTTTTTGGGGGAAAACTTCCAAAATTTTTTTTTTATTTCCTCCGGTGGTGGGGGCCCCCCCAAATTTCCCCCAAATTTTTTTTCCCCCTTTTTCCCGATGGGGGGTCCCCCCTTCCCCTTTTTGGTTTCCACCTTTTTTTTTTGGGTTTAAAGTTTTTTTGTGGGGAAAAAAATTCGAAACCCCGGGGTTTTCTTCCCCAGAAATCCCCCTTTTGTGGGGGAAAAAGGTTTTATTTGTTTTTTTGGTTTTAAAAAACCCTTTTTTTTTGGGGAAATTTTTTTTTCCCGCTCTTTAAAGCCCCCTTAAAGTAAAAGGAAAAACGGAAAAAAACCCTTGACCACAGGGGTTAAAGTTTGTTTTCCGACGAAGGGGGAAGGTTTTTTTTCCACACATTTTTTTTTCAACATTCTGAAAAAGCCCTTTTTTTTTTTTTTTACCCTTCCCCCCCATCATTTCCCCGTTTTTTATTCCCCCCGCCTTTTTTTTTTTTAGTGTTTTCTTTTTTTATCCCCTTTTTTTCCCCCCGTCCCCCCCCCTGAAAATTTTTAAAACCTCCAGACTTTTTTTTTTTTTTTTAGCAAAAACCCCCCCTGCTTTTTTTTAATGGGGGTTCCAAGCGTTTTTTTTTTTTGTAATCCACCCCTTTTTTTTTTCCCCCCTTCTGTTTTTTTTTCCTTGGCAGGCCCCTCATGGCCGGAAAATTTTAAAGGTTTTTTTTTTTTTTTTCCCCCTCATTTGGTAAAATTTATTTTTTTAAAATGGGTCCCGGGCTGTGTAAAAAAGGTCCTTCAGTAAACCCCCGCCAGATTTTTTTTTTAAAAATTTTTTTTTTTCAACGTAAAAGAAAAACGGGCCCCTTCCCCCCCCTTTTGGGTCCCCCGCAGTTTTTTTTTTTTTTTTTTTTAAAAAATTTTTTTTTTTTTCCCCCCCCCCGGTTTTTTTCTCCCCTGCGCCCCAAAAAATCCCCCTCCCCGGCTTTTTCCCCGTTTTTCGGTGGGGGTTTCTGTAACCGGTTTGGGGGGGGGGCCACTGCGGAACATCGGGGACCTGTCCCCCCCCCAAAACTGATTTTTTCAAAAGTGATTTTTCTCTAAATTTGGGCCCAAAATTTTTTTTTTTATCGGGTGAATCGATCTTTTGGTTTTTTTTTTTTTTTCCCCCCCCCTTTCCCCCAGGGGGAAAAAACCCCCTTTTTTTTTTGGGGGATTTTCCCCTGCTTTAGTAAAAAGGCGGCCCCCTTGATGAAAAAGGGGGGTGGTTTTTGGGTACAAAATTCCCCCAGCAATTTCCCCTGTTTTTTTTTTTCCTTTTTTTTTTTGTTTTTCAGAATTTTCCCCTCATTTCGTAAAAATGGCTTTCCCTTTAATCCCCCATCGTTTTTTTGTTCGGGGTATTTTTTTTTCCCACCTTGAAAAAACCCGTTTTAAATTTTGGCTTTTTTTTCCCCCTTTTTTTTTTTTTAATTTTCCCAAAAAAAAGGGCCCTTTTTTTTTTTTTTTTTGGGGAAAACGGGGGTTTTTGGTCCCCCCGTGCCCCAAACCTTTTTTCCCCCAACCCGGGGAAACCCCCCCAGGGGGGAACCTTGGGCCCCCCCGGGCCCGGGGGGCCTCCTAATTCCCCCCCCCCTCCCTCGGGTTTTTTTTTGGGGGGGGCCCCTCCCAAAGAAAAACCCCCAAAAAGCAAACAACCCGGGGTTTGAAAAAAGGGGAAAACACCCCGGGCCCCCCCCGACAACGAAAAAAATTTGGGACGTTTCCCTTTCCGGGCCCCTGTTTTTTTAAATCAAAAATCCCAATAAAAATTTTTTTTAACTATAAAAAAAATCCTTTTCCCCCAAATTTCCCCTTTTTCAGGAAAAAAAAAAAAACCTACTTAAAAAGGGAAAATTTTTTTTTTTTAAAAAAATCTTTTTTTTTCCTTTCCTTCCCCCCCCAAAAATTGGGGGAAACGGGCCCCCCCCCCGGGGGGGGTGCCCCCCGAAAATACCATAAAACCAAAAATATTTTTTAAAAATACAAAAAAATTTTAACAAAAAACACAAAATTTCCAAAAAACCTTTCCCCAAAAATGCATATCCCAAAAAAAGAATTATAATATAAATCCCCACATATTCCCCAAAATAAAAAGGGCCATAAATAAAAATAAATTTTAAAAAAGGGGTACTTTGAAAAGTTTTTAATATAAAAATAAAAAAAGCCCAAAGGGAAAAACTTTTTTAAAAACCCCTTTTTTTTTTAATGGGGGAAAAAGGGGAAAAAATTTGGGGAGCACCGGGGCCCCCAAAAACCCCGGGGGAAACGGGGGGGGAAAAAAAAAGGGGCACCAGGTAAAACCCCCAAAAGGAAAAAAATTTTTGGGACGGGCCCTTTGAAAGGGGTTGGCCCCCTTAAAACAAAAGGGGGGGAAAAAGGGGTTTGGCCCTTCGGGGCAAAAAAAGGGGAAAATTAAAGAATAAAAAATTTAAAAAAAGGCCCCAAAAATAAACCCCGGCCAACCCCCCCCTTTTTTTTGGGCCCAAAAAGGGGAAACTTTGGAAATGAAATAAAAAATTTAATATATTTTAAATTTGAAGGGAAAAAAAATTTTTTAAATATTTAATATATATTTTAAAAATTATATAAATAAAAAATTTTATATATTAATATAATATATTTTTAAAACCCAATAAACTTTTTTTGGGTTTGGAAATTGGAAAGTTTTTTTTTTTGGTTTGGAAAAAAATGTTTGCGTGGGAAAATTTATGTAAAAACTTGCTTTTTAAAAAATAAAAAGGGGCCCCGGGAAAAATTTTTTTTTTTAAAATTTACCCCCCCCCCGGGGTTCCCCCCCAAAAAAGGGTTTAAAAACCCTTTCCAAAAAAAACCCCTTTTTTTTTTATCCGTTTTTTTGGTTCCCTTTTTTGCCCCCCCAAATGGAAATAAACCCGTTTTTTTTTGGTTGTTTGTTTTTTTTTTTTTTTTTTTTTTTTTTTTTTTGTTTTGGTTTTTTTTTTTTTGTTTTTTTTTTTTTCTTTTTTTTTTGAAACCCCCCAATGATAAATGAAACCCAGGGTAAATTGGTTTTTTTCCGGGGGTTTTTGTTTTGGGCTTTTTTTTTTTTTTTTTTTTTTTTTCTTTTTTCCCCCTTAAAAAAATTTCCCCTTTGGGGCCCAAATTTACCCCAAAATCTTTTTCCCCCCGTTAACCCGGGAAATAAAATTTTCCCCCCATCCAAATTACCCAAAAGCCCCTTTTCCTTTTTTTTCCGGACATAAAAACGAAAACCCCCTTTTTTTTCCCCCCTGGACTGGGGAAAAAGCCCCCCCAAAATAAACCGGGTGAGAAAGTTTTTTTTTTCCCCTTTTGGCATCCCATAAAAAAAAATAAAAAAGAGAAAAAAAAAAAATTTTTAAAAAAAAAAAAAAAAAAAAGGGGGGGGGGGGGGGGGGCAGGTTTTTTTTTCCCCCCCATTGCCCAATTTTGGTTAAATTTTTTTAAAAAATTTTTTTGGGGAAAAAAATTTAAATGAAAAACATTTTTTAAAGGGCCCCCCCCCAAATTTTTTTTAAAAATTTAAAAAAAAAAAAAGGTGGGGGGCCCCCCCCCAAAATTTCTATTCCCTTTTTTACCCCTTTTATTTACCCTCCGGCCCCTTTTTCAGGATCCCCGGGGAAAAAGTCCCCCCCCCCCCTTTTTTCAGATGGGTAAAAAATGGGGTTTTGGGAACCCAAGAAAAAAATTTTTTTTTCCCCGCCGGAAAAGGAAAAGGTTTCCCTTTTTCCCCTTTTAATAATTTTTTAAAAAATATCCACAATTTTTCCCCCCAAAAAGAAAAATTGGGCCCCTTTTTTTTTTAAAAAAACAAAAATTTTCCCCACCGATTCAACCAAAAACCTTTTTTCTAAAGTTTTTTAAAGATTTTTTTTTGAGCAAAAAGGGAAGGGGCAAAAGTAAATTTTGAAGCAACAGTTAAAATTTTATGAAAAAAAACCCAAAAAAAAACTAAAAATTTTTGGGGGCCCGGGAAAATTTTTTTCCCCAAATTTTTTAAATAAAAACCCCCCCTTTTTACTTCAAAAAATGGGGGGGAAAAACCCCTCTTTTTTTTCCCTCCCAAAATTTTTTTTTAATTCCCCATTAAAAGGGAAAAAGAAAAATGGGGGAGAAAAAGGAAAATTTAAAACCCGGGTTTTGGGCCCCCCCTGCCCCCCAAAAACCCAAATTTTGGGGATTTTCCCGGGTTTTTTTTTTTCCAATTTAGGCCCCGCCCCCCCCTCCCTCCCCTTTGGTTTTTTTTTCAACTGGGGAAAAGTCCCAAAAAATGAACGTTCCCCCCCCCCTTCCCCCCCCCTTTTTGGAAAGGGGCCGCCACCAAAACCCCAAAAGAAAAACCCCCCTTTCAAAAAAAGAAAAAACGCGGAAAAAAAGGGCCCAAAATTTTTTTGCCCCCGGCCCTTTTTCCCCCCGGGGTTTTAA
>JAPXFY010005721.1:0-14329 GCA_030674185.1 Monoplex corrugatus
GTGTGTATGTGCGTGTGTATGTGTATGTTTTAAAGCGCCATACTGATAACTCAGGGATCTGGGGTCAACCTCAGACAGACCAGAGGTTTGATATTTTCAAGCAGACTGGCTGGCTGTGTTGATAGAGCCATATATCCCTCATCTGACATATTGAGTTCAATGCAGCCTACAACATCAAACACTTGCCTGTTCACTGCCCATAGTATATGTTCTAATCATTCTGGCCAGACACAGCGATATGTAGCTGTCTCTTCCCAGTTGTCTACACTGATATCAGAAGACTTCAGGTCACGTTTACAGACGTCTGTTAACCCCCTAAAGCTTAACGTTTCAACATATTGCTTCGGAATTTATAAATGGTACGACAATGAAAATTAAAAGGTCACGATTAAGTTAGAAATGCATTTATTGAAAATTCCTTGGTACAGTTTAGCCTCATAATCGCGACTTACTTTGGTTTCGTATGCTTTTACACAAAGGGGATACATTTTTGTACAACCAACAAATATTCAAAGCCATTTCATCATTTCGGTGGACAGTCCTATTTCGCACATTAGTGCGCTAAAGAAATTAACATTCCATATGAACAAGTTTGTGATATTTCTGAAACGGAAGGAATGTATATGATATATAAAGTGGAATGTATTAAAAATTCATGGTACACACGCTGAATGACCACCAGTGCCAGTGATGAGATACATTAACAGACTCGGTTGCCTGTACTAGATGCTCCTTGGGAGGAGTTGTTGTCCGGATGTGTGGGATGGAAAAACCTGCTTCCATATCGATAGGGCTGAGTATACCAAAGGCTTTAACAGATGTCCCTTTGTGCAGCAGTGGGCGCTTGTGGGCTGGGACCCTGTAGCGAGCTCTGTATACAGTATATCCCTTGGGATGTGGCTATCCTGCATGTGGCGGACACTGATGACCAAGTCAGCAGCGAGCGGTTCTGTATAAGGATATTTACATCCCTTGGGATGTGGCTATCCTGCATGTGGTGAACACTGATGGCCAAGTCGCGAGCTCTGTATACAATATATCCCTTGGGATGTGGCTATCCTGTATGTGGTGGACACTGATGCTAAGCCCAGGTGTACAAGTATATCTTGATGTGGAGGGAATGGTAACCATACATGTTGGGCATGCTTGGTCTGGTTCAAGGACGTCCCTGTTTGGCACATGGTCTTTCCAGGAAATGTTCAGTGTCTGGCACAAGCACCACAGGTGGAATCTACTGAGATGATGCTCTTGGTGTGTATAGGAATGTCCAGCTCTAACTGTTGTAGAGAAGTATACTCAGTGCCAGGCTCAGTACACTGTAGTCTTGGTGACTGTGGTGAGCTTGTTATTTTGCCATACACTTCCTGGTCAGACAGAGGAGAGACAGAGAGAGAACAGAAAAGAGAAAGACGGAAGAGAGAGAAAATGAGAAGAAAGACAGAGAGAGAGACAGATAGACAGACTGACAGACAAACATGCACAGACAGACAAACAGACAGACAAGACAAACAGAGGAAATTTAATCCTTTTTCTTCCAGCAGCAGATCCAGGAAGCTGGTAAATACGTTGCAAGAAGAGAGAGGGTTAAATTCAGAATTTGAACCATGCTCATTTTTCTTTGCACCACGTACCACTCAACTCCCTGGCTGGCACAGGCCCCACCACTACCAATTGTTGTTGTACTCACTACCAGGTGAGGACCAAAGTGGCCAACAATTCATCATCAAAAGCCGGTCAGGATTTGATATCGACTCCTTCCTTTTTGATGCTGGGTTGAACATTAGGCCCCTTGCTACCTTCCAGTTCCAGGCTCAGAACTGACCGCTACTTTATGTCTTTTCTTCTGTCTTTGTTTTGTTTAAAAGATTGTGGCGCTTGGGTAATTCCGTGTGTGCTCACTTTTTCTATCTGTCCCATTTTCTACGCTACTATAATGGCCACAGAAGCTGGGACTAGTTTACAATGCTATGAAGATAATGACGATAACGATGATAATCATGATGCTACAGAGTTTCATCTAGGATTGAGGATGCCTGACGGGGCTATAGTGTACCATAGAAGGTGGGACTAGAACCACTACCATTGTGACACAGACACATGTGGTGTAGAAAGAGTCCAAAGGTGGATAGAACCATCCAGTGACACACCACGGAACAACCAACATAGAAGGTGGGACTAGAACCACTACCATTGTGACACAGACACATGTCGTGACAGAAAATAACACAGTAATAATGGATATAGTAACACTGGTAGTAATGACATCTTGGTTGTTTCAGTTTTTCAAGACGACGTCTCCCGCTTGAAAGAATCCATATGCACTAACGTCACAGTTGCCACGTGTATGGTGATCATGGCACACGCCTAATTAAATGTCTGAATCACAACACAACAAGCTACTCAGTATAAACTCGTCTCACGTGACAGACCCCCCCCCCCCCCCCAGTCAATACACAAAGCCTAACTGCCTATCAACCCTCTGACTCCCGTGCATTGTCCATCAACTGCAAAAAAATTAACCCTTTGACTACCTCACCTTCTACCAGCTTACTGCAGGTTAAGTTTTTGCTTTGCTTTCATGATTGACAATGCAGGAAAGCTGGCAGAGAGGGTCCAGGTTTAATTATAGCTCCTCCAGTCTGTCATTCACGTTCCGAGGAAAGAAAAGAGGAAATAGATAGGTAAGTAAGTAAGTAAGTAACTAAGTAAGTATGCAAATAGGTAAGTAAGTAAGTAATAACTGAGTAAAGTATGCAAATAGAGAGTAGTAAGTAGTATGAAATAGTAAGTAAGTAAGTAACTAAGTAAGTATGCAAATCGGTAAGTAAGTAAGTAACTAATAAGTGTATGCAAATCGGTAAATAGTAAGTAATAAGTAAGTAACTAAGTAAGTATGCAAATAGTAAGTAAGTAAGTAATAAGTAAGTAACTAAGTAAGTATGCAAATAGGTAAGTAAGTAAGTAAGTATAAGTAAGTAGCAAATGGTAAGTAAGTAGTAAGTAAGTAAATAGGTAAGTAAGTATAACAGTAAGTAAGTAACAAGTAAGTTAAGGTAAGTAAGTAAGTAAGTAACTAAGTAAGTATGCAAATCGGTAAGTAAGTAAGTTTGTATGTAAGTAGGTAAAAAGTAAGTAAGAAAGTAAACAAACAAATAAATAAATAAATAGACATGTAAATAAAAAAAACACAAATAGATAACTGAAGATAAACAAAAGTAAAATCTGTGAAATAAAAATGACAATAAATAAATGCACACACACACACACACACACACACACACACACACACACACACACACACACACACACACACACAAAACACACACACACACACACATATTCATGCATGTACACCCGTATCCATGCAGCTCGATGGCTGACAAAAACAACAACAGCAGCAGCAGCAGCAGCAGCAACAACAACAACAACAGCAAAGAGGAAACACACATATTACAAGTGTTAGTATGTACACCATCCAGTCGATGCAGCAGATGATAAAACAGCAAAAGATAGACACGTATCTTGACAAACTTACAGACATATAGACAACAATCAATAAACAGACCACAAACACACACACAAATGGTTAACAAACTTTCCCATTCTCCAATTGTCTTTTGCCTTTCTTCACTTTTCCTTTATCTCTGTTTCAGGAAAAACCCAAACATTTTCCATTCCACCCTGCAATAGTCTGCGCAGTGTTATTATTGAGATAACAGCTCTTCTTTTTTTTCTTTCATAGTGGATTTCTGGCCACTTCCTCTATCTATTCCTTTTTTGGTAAGACGTTCGATGTTATGATGAATCACATTTTGTTCGCGAAGGTACAAATTTAACGCGTCTAAAGACCTCAGACTTTCCCAGATGGAGAATGTTTGTTGTAGTGGCATTGCCTGCAAGTTTATCGGCCCATTCATTTCCCTTAACACCAGCGTGCCCGGAGCAGTAGATCCACGTGAATGTTTGTAAGTCGATACTGTTCATTGCTGTGTGCCATTCTGGGATCCGTACTTCATTTTGCTCCATTTGAAGTAGTTTCATCGAGTCAGTCAGGATGAAGGCTTGACTTTCTTTCATTTCATCATCCAGTGAAGTTAACCACTGTAGTGCATGTTTGACTGCCTCAGGTTCCATTGCTAGGTTGGAAGTTGTGATATCGTATATAAGCGTTTTCTTCATGTATGGGTTTCCATTTTGTTTGACAGTGAAGCCCCATCCAGATTTGTTACTGGTGACTGAGCTGTGTAGAACATGAGATGTTATCACAAGACACTAAACGTCAGATACACTGATCATGTCATCAATAAAAATGCGTAAAAAAATAAACAAAATGACTAAAACAGTAAAATGAAACATAAGAAGCACTGCTGACTTCAGTCAAGAGAAGAAAACAACGATGGTATGGCCATGTGGCAATTTTTCATGAAACTTGCTAAATCAGTCCTATGGGGAACCTTTGAGGGAGGGGGACGGATAGGAAGACGGGAAGAACAGATGACTGACAACAAATGGATAGAGAAACCGTTCACAGAGACCCAGGCTTTGGCACACAACCAAGAGAGCTGGAGGAATGCAGCAAACGTTGTTTTTTTTTTTATTGCAGTACTCAAAGAATCATCACGGCGTTGAGGAAGAAGTGAAAGATGTTTTAATTTTATACCAGTTTGTCGGTATTTTCAGGATAGCATATGCCAGTGTGCCATTGTGTGACTGTACTATGTTTATATGTGTCAGCATACAACTATTGTTTGTCAGTGTGCTGTCATACTGTGCTAGTGTGAGACAGTATACAACCATTGTATATCAATGTACAGTGTACTTTATTTGCATCAGTGTACAACTATTGTGTCAGTGTAACTCTATGTGTCACTGCACAAAAGTGTATGTCAGCGTACTACCATTGTGTGTCAGCGTATAACATTATGTGTCATTGTATAATTATTCAGTGTTAGTGTGCAACCAGACTGTGTCAGTGTGCAACCATTCTGTATTAGTGTACAGCCTTTGTGTGTCAATGAATATCCTTTGTGTGTCAGTGTACAACCATTGTGTGCCAGTGTACAATATTCTGTATCAGTGTACCATTGTGTGTCAGTGTAACTTCTGTACAGGATGCCATGTGTGTCAGTGTCCAACAGCTGTGTGTCATTCTGCAACAAATTCTGTGTTCAGTGTACAATCATAACGTCAAATTACACACATCCGTAGTGTATCACTGTACAATATCTATGTGTCAATGTATAATTAAAAATATTGTCATCAGTCAACGCTGAAAAATGACGCTGTTGATGTCAGTATAAAACAACTATCATTCTTAAGCATCGAAAGATGGCAAAGACAATCAACGTGTCTTGTGGTCAACAGTAGAATACTGTATCCACCATTGATAGGTCAACGTGTTTTGTGGTCAACAGAAGAAGACTGTATCCACCATTGATAGGTCAACGTGTTTTGTGGTCAACAGAAGAAGACTGTATCTACCATTGATAGGTCAACGTGTGTTGGTCAACAGAAGAAGACTGTATCTACCATTGGTATGCAACGCGTTTGTGATCAACAGAAGAGGACTGTATCTACCATTGATAGGTCAACGTGTTTTGTGGTCAACAGTAGAGGGCTGTATCTGCCATTGATAGGTCAACGTGTCTTGTGGTCAACAGTAGAGGTCTGTATCTACCACTGATAGGTCAACGTGTTTTGTGGTCAACAGTAGAGGTCTGTATCTACCATTGGTAGGTCAACGTGTTTTGTGGTTAACAGTAGAGGTCTGTATCTACCATTGATAGGTCAACGTGTTTTGTGGTCAAATGTAGAGGTCTGTTTCTACCACTGGTATGTCAACGTATTCTGGTGATCAACAGTAAAGATGTGTCTATCAGGTCTGTTTGCATGTTTTGATAAAAACGTTTTACAAAGAAATGTTTACGCTGACCATATAACAACACTGACAACTACAGGTATGTTGTCGTATTTCAATCTTTGTTGTGAACCTGTCCTGACGCACAGATGTTTGATCCACAAGGACGACACAGTTCTGGTAACTTTCCATTTAAATTCTTAAAAGAAAACCCCCAAATTGTAGGTACTATTTTCTTCAGATTTATACGTTTCGATTTTCTAATTTCTTACTAGTAAATAGATGGATGATAGCTAGATACACTATCTCCATATATCTGTGATTGATTTGTGACTGCAAGAAACATAAGCTCTGAAAGTTACAGGTGATAAATGAATGGACAGACGTAAGTTTGTACATTTGATTATTTTCCAGGCAAGTATAAAAACAAAACTTTGCGGTTTTGAACAGACCCAATCATTTGAATCAGCCATTATATGGGGTTCACCTGTCAAAGTAGTGGGCTGCATTACTCACACTCTGCAACTCAGCACCACAATGAACAATAAACTGAATATGCCTCAAACAGCTTCAGATATACAGCAGTAGAACATCAGTTTAATGTTGACGTTTTCTGTACTACACATAAGACTATTTCTGGCTTTACTTACAAGATCATGACATGCTGCTGCAGATATCAGCCTTGTTGAGAAATAGGTATGTATGAAATATCTATAAACTGTAACTGCAGGCAGGCATTATAACACTATCAACAGTCCTCCTTACTATGGCTGCTAATATCCTTCTTTCTTAAGTAACTTACATCATCTGCAAGAAGTAACAGAAACATACATATGTTTGACTTCGTGGACAGCAGCTACCATGTTTACTTAATTATGCAAATGGGCGTTGACGTGTATGATCGTTTTAGTTTTGTCATCCTGCCATTTGGGCAGTAGTACTGTTTTCATGAGTTTATATATAAATCAATATAATTATATGTAAACTCTGTACAATGTCTCCCTGTGTTGATTCTTCTAATATTGGTTTATTTACGAAAAACAGGAAATTAGTGACATCACCTTGACTGACACCACGGGTGAGCATTTTTGAATTGTAACAAACTGATGTAAGCTGCTGACGAAATTGTACATAACTGTTCAGCAGAAACCTGTCAGGTAAACAATAACATCAACAGCTAAGGACATGAGACAAACTAAACATTATAATTTAATAATTTCCCTTACATTAAATGCCTTAAATACTGGATAAAAGAGAACATCATGCACATCACCTTAATTTTTTGTCCTGAGAGATGGACAAATAAATCAGGATATGTGTTCCTTATATCTGCGCAACAATCAACCTACTAAATAAAGAAAGGTGGTGGGTAGACCAAAGTTTCTTGCTCACGTACAGACACACACACACAGACACACCCAACCACCCACCCACACACACACACACACACACACACACACACACAACACACACACACATACACGCACGCACAAGCACACAACCTAAACACACACACACACACACACACACACACACACACACACACACACACACACACACACACACACACACACACACAAACACACGCAGAAAGACACAGAGAGAGAGACACACACACAGACAGACAAACAGGCAGAGACAGGCACACAGTCAGACAGACAGACGGACCGACAAAGAGAGAGAGAGAGAGACATACACACACGCGCACGTAAGCACGTAGGCACACACACACACACACACACACACACACACACACACACACACACACACACACACCACACACACACACATACACGCACGCACACACACACACAGAAAGAAAGAAGAGAGAGAGAGAGAAGGAGAGAGGGAGACAGAGAAGAAGAGAGAGAGAAGAAAAGAGAGACAGACAGACAGACAGACAGAGAAAGACAAAGAGAGACAGAGAGATAAGGAGAGACAGAGACAGACAGACAGAGAGAAAAGGAGGGAGAAACTGAGAGACAGAGAGAGAGACAGAGAGAGAGACAGTGAGAGAGATTTGTGGAGAGAGAAAAGAGACAAAGACAAACACACACACACACGCACCGACGCGCGCACGCATGCTTCGACACAGACACATAGACACACAAACACACAGACACACACTATGTTGTTTCACACACACAAACACACACACACATACACACAAACTCAAACACAAACACAAACACACACACACACGCACAGACAAACACACAAACGCACACACACTTGTCTTAAAGCACGTATAATATATGGTAAAAGAAATAACGAACGAACACACACACACACACACACACACACACACACACACACACACACACACACACACCACACACACACAACACACAACCACACACACACACACACACCGTACACACAAACTACTGTGTTGTTTTATTGTAGTGTATGAGCCAGTCAGTCTGTTACGTCACCTGTTAACAGCCAATCATGTCAGTATGAGATTGAAGCCATTCTAATAGTTTAGCTTCTTTAGATTTTCTCCTCTTTTCCGCCAGTGTGTTGAACGTATACATGAAGGGATTAAGTGCAGAGTTTAAGGGCAATACAAAGACAGCTAATGCCACATTCACATCTCCAGGGATGGGAATATCAGCCAGTGCTAACATTCCACACAGTCCAACAGGAAACCAACACATGAAATCCGTTACAGCAACACTAATCAACCGCCGAGCTATGGTCATGTCATGTGACACTTTGGTCGTGTTTGTTGTCATGGCATTCTTTTGTACTGACCAGTAAATAAAAGCTTGGCCTGCAGAGATCAGCAGAAACAGAACAAAATTAAGGACGATCAATATACCGAAAGCGTAAACTCTTCCTTTGAAATCTTGTCTTGTAACTGGCAGTGGAATACAGATACTTGTCTGGCTGTAAAACTCCCAGTATGATGTTAATGGAAGTAAAGGCGTTGCGGCAAGAAACCAGCCAACCATCCAAATCAGTAGACAAGTCACTACTGCTGATGTTTTCTCAAATCGCAAGGAGCTGAATGGAAAGTGAAGAACAATAAAACGATCGAGTGTGATAATCCAGATGATCAGAGCTGACACTTCACTGGACAACAATGACAGAAAGCCAGCCAACTTGCAAGTCACACTGTTCTTCCATGTATCATCATGATGAAGATATCTACCACGGAACACTTCATCAGCCACTCCAATGATAGCAATGTAGACACCCATCAGAAAATCTGCCATGGTAAGGTTGGTGACAAACACACTAAACCCACTTGAAGAGGTTGTCTTCCTTGTACAAAAACGTATGAAAAAACAGAAGACGTTACCAGTCACTGACAGACAGCTGATCAGCCAGAGAAACCCTCGGTACATTCCTGATTCTAGTAAATCTTCACACGAGGAAATTTCGTTTAAGGGAGAATAGCAAAACGCTGCATCAAATTTCTCTGGAAGCATTTCTTTACAGCAGAATTTATAGTTTAATGTTGATATGACATGTAGATAGAACAATCTTTAAACACGTCAGGGGAGAATAAATTTACAGGACTACCATCCATGTACAATTCAGCTAAATGTGGTGTCAACTTGAAACCACTAGGGCCAATAGTATGAATGGTGGTGAAAGACAAATTAAGCTTCTTCAAGCTAAGAATTTCGACAAGACTTTAGTGTCAAACACTGTCAGTGTAGTGTAAGACAAGTCTATCTCTGTTAGTGCTGTTTGCGTGATATAAGATGAGTTGTCATTGTAAAGTGAGGTGAGGGGATTGTTAGACAGACACAATGTTTGTAGATTTTGTAAATTAACAAAGTGAACCATGTCTACATGCTGTAATTTATTGCCACTGAGATCAAGAAGCCTTAAATTGAACAGTCTGGTGTGAAAAAGATGGGTCAAGGAAATGTGAGCAAGAACCAGATGAATAAGGTAGGCATTGTTTTCAACAGCAGACAGATTCAGTCCTGAACCTGTGGCATCCAAGGAGCGGAGATCAGGGAATAGTAATGCAGAGAAAGGCTGAAAACACAGAAAAGAGTGACCTTGACACAGACACTCTATGGGGCAGGTCATGTCACATAACATTTCATCATCATGCATTGGACAATGGGGCCAGCTATCACACAGGTGCTCGCCATGAACACAAACTTTCGAAACTCTGCATCTGAAAAATCCTGGACACGCCATGTTCTCACATCCCTCTTCGTCCTCATGGTCAATACAGTCATACATTCCATTGCATCGTGTGTACACAGGCAGACAGTCATTCAAACTTACCTGGACAACGATAGTGAGTGTCAGGACAGGAATCATTGGACTTCATTGGGGTTGATGTGAAAATCCTGATACCATCGAAATTTATTAGAGCAGCCAATGGAAAATTTGTATAGTCTCTCTGGTCCATTCTAAATTTATCACATTTCTTTTCATCTGATCCATCTAGACAATGAAACAACCAGTCACACAGGTTTTCATAGGAAACACACTGGCTGTTAGTGCAGGTAAACATGTTGACACAAGGAAGATGTTTACAGAATGTTTCATCACTCTCATCCTGACACTCAGGCCTGAAGTTACATACCAGTGTGTGTGACAGTGTGGTGATGCCATCATCACACGTAAATAAAGCTATTTGTCCATCTTCTGATTCACGTATGTCATGCATATTTGACAAATGTGTGGCAAAACTACAAGCGAAGGTGTGTCCCTTACCACATACATTAAATATGTGTGAACCACATAACAGAAAGTCATGCGTAACATAACCATCAGGACAGACCATCAGAGATGGTTGTTGTGTATGCAACAGCAACTGTATACTGGACAGTGAGATAGTTTTTGAATGATGATAGTTCTCTTTCATGTTATTCTGACTGAATTCACAAACTGCGCCATATCGTAGCAAACGTGCATCGTGACACTCAGACATGAAATACGTATCAGATGATATCACACATATTTTGACTTTTGTTTGCATATCCAATCTTTGTACACTAGAATGGAAACCTACAGTTCTGTCTCTGTGAACAACATTGTGTCTGTACATGTTAGGTAAAGTTTTATCACCGATGTACATACCAACCAAACTTCTCATAAAAGGTGGTCCTTTCTTTGGTCACATTTTTCACTGATGTCATCCATTCATGGTCACATTTAGGTACACCCAATGAACCCCCCATTGTACGACAGTAATGGCTGGCTCTCTTGTCAGCAGGTGTTCCTGAACTATCAAATTGATGCAGAACTTCATTGCTGACATACCTATAACAACGGTTGCAAAATGGCAATCCACCCTGACAGTCAGGACTGCTGAAGGGACAGTGTTCTGTTTCATCCTGTCCATCATTACACTCTGTCTTCAGGTTACAGTCCAGGTGGTGCCGAAAGCTGAATAATAATCCACTGAACAATTGAAAAGACCTGTGGGTAATGCCTGTGGTGATATGTTTTCGGGGTGAAACGAATAGGAAAACTGAAAGTTTTCTGGGTTGTCGCAAGAAAGTAAGTTAGTTGTGCAATATGTTACTTCTAATTTCGCAATACTGTACACTCAACGACGTAAATAGAGCAGGTCCCTGAGTAAAACTGTTTTGGTTCGGGAAGTTTAGCGTCTTGAACATACAAGTCAAGTACTATCCATTGAAAATGCTTTACATTGATCATGACAATATGTCCAATGGGGACAGATAACCCTGTCTTCACATCAGGCATGTTTCTTACAGGGACATTACCTTTTAGTGTGATATAACCAGTTGAGTCTGCTGTTCTTACACGTAACAGATATACTGATGATTCATTCTTTGGATTTGATTCACCTTAAGCAACGAATGTAAAAATGAATCAGTAAACAAGCAAACGCACCAAAAAAACTGAAAGAATTAGTGATAAACAGACAAAGCACAGACTGCACGCCATACATACAACAAAAATGTATACAGTCTTTTAAAATGACATAGTCAGTGAATATTCTTGAGTCTATGTCAGGTTGTCACTCAAATCTGGCAGCAAATCATCTCGCAGACAGTCCAAGCCTGCACAAAATCCTGTGTGCTGGCAAAGTGTTGGAATGAAGAGGGGTGGAAGGAAGAGGGGGGCAGAGGGACCTACGGAACTCTGTGTTGACACCACCAGAATGATGGAAACATGAATAATATATTGGAGGAGGGGGGCAGAGGGACCTATGAAACTCTATGTTGACACCACCAGAATGATGGAAACATCAATAATGTATTGGAGGAGGGGGGCAGAGGGATCTATGAAACTCTATGTTGACATCACCAGAATGATGGAAACATGAATAATGTATGGGAGGAGGGGGGCAGAGGGACTATGAAACTCTATGTTGACACCACCAGAATGATGGAAACATCAATAATGTATGGGAGGAAGGGGCAGGGGGACCTATGAAACTCTATGTTGACACCACAAGAATGATGGAAACATGAATAATGTATGGGAGGAAGGGGGCAGGGGACCTATGAAACTCTATGTTGACACCACCAGGATGATGGAAACATGAATAATGTATGGGAAGAGGGGCAGAGGGACTATGAAACTCTATGTTGACACCACCAAATGATGGAAACATGAATAATGTATGGGAGGAGGGGCAGAGGGACATAGGAAACTCTATGTTGACACCACCAGGACGATGGAAACATGAATAATATATGGGCAGTGAACCGACCAGTTTGAATGTCGCAAGATGGCACTGAATTAAGTATATCAAATCTTGAGTCTATGGCTGTATCAAAAGCACCAACGTACCCACAAGGAGTCGACAGCAAAAAAAACGTTTTTACTGTTCTTATCACTTTCAAAGCACTAACACATTTATGCCCCATTTTTTTTTCTTACCAAACATGTCTCAAAATGTTTGTTTTTATGTCTTATTAATTTATCTAACACTCATTTTGACACAAGTTTTGTAAATCTTGATTCTGAGCATAAAATGTTAGTGTCCTTTTTAGGGACAGCGGGCTCAAGTGGAAAGGGGTTTTTGAACAGCATCACACAGTAAACACAGGCACTTGTTTCGTTTCAGTTCTTCTTTTATTGTTTCAAAATGAACTTAACATACAAAATTAGTTTTTAGAATTCAAATGTTGACAAATTTTCATCCACCCCCACCCACCCCAGCCTTTTACAGTGCAAAATTCCCCTCCACCCCTTAGTCCCCATCCCCCAACCCCGACCTTGCACACACACACACACACACACCACACACACACACACACACACACACACACACACACACACACACACACACACACACACACACCACACACACACAGTATTTTGGCAAATTGGTGCACAACTCTAAAAACCCCTAAACTAATCAAAAGACAAATTAACAAAACTAAAGGGAAATGAATATGTTTGATTCAAAGAAAAATGATTAAGTCTTTATCCTTTGTTCTCACACCTGCATTACCTTGAATGCTAGAATTGACACAAGAGAAAACGCTTGGCATCGCTAGACAAAGTGAAAAAGACCTTCCTGGCCCATTCACTTTGCTGGGAACTCCCATTAGCGGGTATGAAACAAGCTGAAGCACTTGTCGTGCACGCCTACCAGGCACTTCTGGCACTGCGGTATGTCTTCTTTCCACAGTAGCCACATCTCAGTTGGGTCTTCCATGGCTGGATGATGTGGTCCACCATGTTAAAGCGGACCTCAGGGGACACCCGTTTGCTCACTTTCAGGGTGGGTTGTCCTGGACGACCAGCAGAAGATGTTTGTGTTGCTCTGAGCAGGTAGACCCTGGCTATGGAATGCCTGATGGTGAGGAGATCCTTGGGGTCTGTAGCTGATGCTGGTGTGGCTCTGTATAGATGCCAAGCCTGCTGGACGCTGACATCAACACAGAAAGCAAACAGCGGCCACCACCACTTCTTTGAACGGACAGAGATCTTGTATTTGTCGATGCTTTGATCCATCTGATCAACACCGCCCATGGTCTGGTTGTAGTGTTTGACCAAGAATGGCTGTGTTATGTCCACTCGCTGTCGTTCAGCTCTAGACCAACGCTTTGCTGTTTGGACTGGTTCAGATCCTACCTTGTTGGACACTGTGTAGAGTACGTTGTTGTCGACTACCCGGAGGCTCGTAAACAAGTTGTCAAAGGTAAGGTGGAAGCAACGACCTTCCTCCTGCTGAAGCTCAGCTATCAAATCAACAACCACCGATCCTCTCATGCCAAGATCTGGAACTTCGGTTTGTCGTCCTCTGGCACTTTGGTATGGCTCTGTCTGCAGGAGGTAGCCCATTGGTGTTGTCAGTGACTACATCTTGTAGCCGAAACGAATGGGCTTTTCACGAATGAATTGTTTAGCCCCGTGCCGTCCGTAATATGGAATCATGGACTTACCTATGCTGAGGTTCTGAGTCTCCAGCTTCTTGAAGTAGAGCAAGAATTGTTCATTCAACATTGTCAGCAGGTGTCGGACTTTGCTCATTTTGTCTGTAGGATCCACCCTGCTGTTTTCACA
>JAPXFY010005722.1:0-14328 GCA_030674185.1 Monoplex corrugatus
CCCACACCCACCCCCCCCACGTTCGTCTTATATAAAATAATGAAAAGACTTAATTTAAATAAAGAACGACACGTACCACACCACCCGACAAAAAACAAATAGCAACCCATTTACTGATGAGTGAGTGTGGGGTGTGGTGTATGTGTGTTGTGTGTATGTTGTGTGTGTGTGTGTTTGTGTGTGTGGGTGTGTGTGTGGTGGGGTGTGGGGTGTTGTGGTGTGTGGTGTGTGTGTTTTTTTATATTTTTTTTTAAAATAGGGCACTCGGGAGATTCCTTGTGCCCCCCTTTTTATTTTTTTTTTTGCCCCATTTTCTACCCACCTTAACAGCCGCAGAAGGGCATTTTTTTAAAATGCAATAGGTGAAAAATATGACGATGATGATGATCCCCATGATCTAGGGAGTTCCATCTAGGACTGAGATGCGTGACAGGGCTGTACCCTACGCTTACTTTCCTAACATGTCCACTTCCTGATGCTAACCAGGCCTGAAAATACAAAACTTGGGGTGCGGGTCAGAAGATTTGGCAACACCCTTAAGACGTAAAAACCGTTTAAGTGGATGAGACTCGACTGTTAAACCCCATCTTCCCATCAAACCCATAGCCGCCCGCTCTGGGTAGGGGCGGTTTGAGAAAATAACAACAAATACACAAACAAACAAACAAAAACAAACAAAACCAACGAAACAAATACACACACACACCAAACTGATTTTGAAGGGACTGATGGGGATTCAAACCCCAAAAACCTTCCATGGGTAGTCCCCGTTGCGTAACCACTACACCAGGCGCAGGGTCGGGAAATCCAAATAAGGTGATATCCAGGCGGATTTGGGCGGATTGCTTGCCAACCTTGGGCTATTGATATCTAGGTTTAAAAGTGTTTACCCAGGGATATGTTACTGTTTTGAGGGGGGGGAAGGATCATCCCCAAACCCGGTTAAAATAACGGCGGAAAAAACGGTTGGTCTCCGTTTCCTTGCTTGTAAAATTTTTACGTTTTAAAGAGTTCGGAGTTTTGCTCAAAAGGTTGTCACCACGCTGGGGGGGCAAATTTCCATACGCGCTCCCCCCTCCACGTAAACACACACTCACATATCAACACACTCATATATTATCAACATTCACACAACACAACAGTATTTAACAACATCACCAACCTCATACCACACAATTCACCACACATACTCACATTATACAACACATATATGCAACATTTCAACACAATACATCACAATAAAACCACACATAAATCCACACATATTCACAAATACACACACATTAAACACATATCACTCACACACTACATACTACACACACATACATTCACACACACACCACAAACGAACACACACCAAAACTCAAACACACACTCACACACACACATCACACACACACACACTAAAACACATAACTTAAAAAAAAAAAATAGGTACCACAAACAGAATTTGGAAAAAAGCGTGGTGAACAGCATTTTTTGAGAAACCCCTGCATTTTAAACCTTTCGCTCAGCGTTATGGACAACCATCATTATCTTTTACACCCTCAAGTAATGAAGCTTTTTCAAGGGCACGGTGACCTTAAAAGCACAAACTGGATTTTTCTTGATAATTTTTATACGAAAATGGGAGATTAGTTACTATGACTTGGCCTTATTGTTTTTTCTTTTGAATCAAAGCGGTACCCGATCCAAAAAAATGATTTAAATCAAAGTGTCAGCTAAATGAACCCGGGAACTAAGCTTCATCACATCATCAATGCCCTTTCCCCTGACGTTGGGATCAGGCCCTAAAAAAAAAAATAAAAAAAAAAAAAAACGATGGGGAAGGCAGGGAAACCATATCGTATTTTCCCAAAAGAAAACATGGAACTAGGGTTACTTAAAAAAAAAAAATTAAAAAAAAGTCTGTCGTTCCCTTGTTGCTGGCGTGCTTAGACCTACGCTGGCGGTGTTGTTTTCTTTTTCAAATTTTCCTTTGTGCGTTCGACAAAGGGTTTGGTCGAAAATTGGCGCCTGTCTATATCGTCAATTACAAAATGACGTTCTACCCCTCTTTTGTTCCCTTGTTCAGGAGGGGGCCCAGTTGTCTTTTTCCACCCCACCTCCCCCAACCCACCCCCCCCCCCCCCCCCAAATTTTTTTCTTTGTGGTTAAGGCAATCCCGGGGTTAGTGCAGAGGAAATTTTCCGAGGAGTGCCCCTGGATGAGTCCGTTTTCGCCGAACCCCAAACTCTTGTTGTTTTTTTTATTGTTTTTTAATCAGTTGGGTGGTGCCCTATGGAGTTGTCCGAGTGCCCCCGGATGAACCTCCCCCCCCCCCCCTTTGTTTCTTTGTCATTAAGGTGATTGGGGAGAGCGCAGATGGAATTTTCTGATGCCATGAATGAGTCCGTTTTGAACGAAATCCAAACCTTGAGTGTTTTTGGTTGTTTGTTTTTTTTTTCAATCAGATCTGGGTGGCGGCGCTAGGAATTGTTTCGAGTGCCATGGATGAATCCTCCCCCCACTTTGACTTCTTTGTCAGTTTCAAGCAGATCTGGGTAGAGCACAGATGGAATTGTCCGAGTGCCATGGGTGAATCGTTTTTACTGAACCCTAAACTCTTGTGTATTTTTGATGTTTTTTGTTTACAATCAGATCTGGGTGAACAGCCTGTTCAGTACACATGTTGGAGACTGTGGTCCTGTCTGGTATGGACATCTGTGTGGGACAGGCCCCGTTCAGTTACATATTTTGGTGACTGTGGTCCCCCTCTGGTATGGACATCTGTGTGGGACAGCCCTGTCTACATATGTGGTGACTGTGGTCCGTCTGGTATGGAACATCTGTGTGGGACAGCCCTGTTCAGTAATATGTTGGTGACTGTGGTCCTGTCTGATATGGACACCCATCTGTGTGGGAAAAGCCATGTTCAGTACATATGTTTGTGACTGTGGTCCTGTCTGGTATGGACATCTGTGTGGGACAGCCCTGTTCAGTACATAAGTTGGTGACTGTGGTCCTGTCTGATATGGACAACCCATCTGTGTGGGACAGCCCTGTTCAGTAACATATGTTGGTGACTGTGTCCTGTCTGATATGGGACACCCATCTGTGTTGGGACAGCCCTGTTCAGTTACATATGTTGGTGACTGTGGCCTGTCTGAATGGACACCCATCTGTGTGGACAGCCCTGTTCAGTACATTGTTGGTGACTGTGGTCCTGTCTGGTATGGACATCTGTGTGGGACAGCCATGTTCAGTACATATGTTGGTGACTGTGGTCCTGTCTGGTAAAGGGACACCTGTGTGGGACAGCCCTGTTCAGTACATATGTTGGTGACTGTGGTCCTGTCTGGTATGGACATCTGTGTGGGACAGCCCTGTTCAGTACATATGTTGGTGACTGTGGTTTCCCGTCTGGTATGGACCCCTGTGTGGGACAGCCCTGTTCAGTACATATGTTTTTGGGGACTGTGGTCCTGTCTGGTATGGACATCTGTGTGGGACAGCCCTGTTCAGTACATATGTTGGTGACTGTGGTCCGTCTGGTATGGACACCCATCTGTGTGGGACAGCCCTGTTTTAGTACATATGTTGGTGACTGTGGTCCTGTCTGGTATGGACATCTGTGTGGGACAGCCCTGTTCAGTACATATGTTGGAGACTGGGTCCTGTCTGGTAAAGGACATCTGTGTGGGACAGGGCCCTGTTCAGTACATATGTTGGTGACTGTGGTCCTGTTGGGATGGACACCCATCTGTGTGGGACAGCCCTGTTCAGTACATATGTTGGTGACTGTGGTCCTGTCTGGTATGGACATCTGTGTGGGACAGCCCTGTTCATACATATGTTGGAGACTGTGGTCCTGTCTGGTATGGACATCTGTTGGGACAGCCCTGTTCAGTACATATGTTTGGTGACTGTGGTCCTGTCTGGTTGGGGCACCCATCTGTGTGGGACAGCCCTGTTCAGTACATATGTTGGTGACGTGGTCCTGTCTGGTATGGACACCCATCTGTGTGGGACAGCCCCGTTCAGTACATATGTTGGTGACTGTGGTCCTGTCTGGTATGGACACCCTCTGTTGGGAACAGCCCTGTTCAGTACATATGTTGGTGACTGTGGTCCTGTCTGGTATGGACACCCATCTGTGTGGGACAGCCTTGTTCAGTACATTGTTGGTGACTGTGGTCCTGTCTGGTATGGACACCCATCTGTGTGGGACAGCCTTGTTCAGTTTCATATGTTGGTGACTGTGGTCCTGTCTGGTATGGACATCTGTGTGGGACAGCCCTGTTCAGCACATTATATTGGAGTAGGTGGCAGTATCCAGTCCTCGACGAAGATTGTGGATTGTGAACAATGGATAGAATCATTTCTGTTGTGTGCAGGGTGGAAGTTTTATTTTTATGATGGTCTTCTCATCCTGAAGAAGATGTTTGCAATTCAGTAACGCCGAAACAACAACGACGACGACAGCAACAAGGACGACAACAACAACGAGAACAACAACAATGAGAACAACAACAAGAACGACGACGACAACAACAAACAATGACAACAACCACGACAACAACAACGACAATAACAAAAAACAATAATAGTAATAGTACTAGTAACACCACCACCATCACTACCCCACCCAAGGAAAATGATACAAAAAAACAATAATGATAATAATGATGATGATCATAATTAATAAAAAACAACAACAATAATAATATAATAACAAACCCAAAAAACAACAAAACAATTTTTTCTTTATAAAGACAACCAGTCCATGTAACAGCATACTATGCATTTCAGGAACAGAAAATACCTAACTTTCACAAACAAAACCAAAAACCCGGGACAAACAACATGGAAAGAAAATAAGTATTGGAACCATTTTTAAAACAAATATCAGAAACCCTAGTAAAACGAAGAGAAACAATGTAAAAAAAAAATTTAATGAAATCAGAATACAAGTGGGCCTTTCAAAAGTTTTTTCCCCCTTTGACTCCCGAAACCCTATTCAAAGCTGCAAAAACTTAACCCTTTGACTCCCCCCCTATCCACCAGCTTCCGGGAAGGGAAATAGGGTGCGGGAGTAAAAGGGGGTTTAAATTTTTGCTTTTGTTAAGGGTTTGGGAAAATTTCCCAGGGTGGTGGTGGGACAGGGTGAAGAAGTAAAAAGGATAAAACCTGTGCGCTTTTCCTACTGTTGTCTTTCTGTCTGTCTGTCTACCCTGTCCCGTCTGCCCCGCCCTCTCTCCTCTCTCCTTCCCATCCCGCGCGCGGCACATCCCACATGGGGGGTTTGAGTTAGGGTACATATATAGCGAAAAAACCCTTGATTAAAGTTGTCATAAATTGCTCTGTCTCCCCCACGCGCACCTCACGCTCACACACCCCACACACACACAGAGGGGGAGGGAGAGAGAGGGGGAGTCACAACACACACAACATACATACATAGGCTACATACTACATACAACAGACAGACGGGCCCCGGCAAAACCACCACACAAAAACCCCCCACACACACACACACACACACAAAAACAACACCACACAAACTTCAAACAGGCGCATGAATCTTTTAAGCGTATTTTTTTTTTATCCATAAAAAAATTGCAGATAGAAAAAAAAATTATTATATTAGAATTCAGAATATATACAAAATTTTTTGTTTTTTTTTTTGTGAGGATGAGCAGATTTTTGGGTCAGTCGCCATTCTGAAAAAATTTGGGAAAAATACCCCAATGCCCTGTAGAAAAATGAAACAAAACGCTAACACATGGACCCAAACGTTACAGTATTGTCAACAGTGATATACACAATTTTTTAAAAAAAACAACAAAAACAAAGGGAAAACCCAAAAAGGGGCCCCCCCCCCCCCAAAAAAACAAAAAAAACAAAAAAAAAAAACCAACCAAAACCCAAAAAAACTAAACCCAAAAAAAACAAAATCAACCCCAAAACCAACCAAAACCCCCCCAAAAAAAACAAAAAAAAAAAAAAACCCCCAAAAAAAAAAAACGAAAAACAAAACAAAACAAATAAAAAAACCCCAAAAAGAAACAAAAGAAACAAGCCTTTTAACAACTCCCTTTTTTGTTTAAAAAAAAAAACCCCCACACAGATTTCAAAAATTTTCCCGTTTTGCCTTTTTTAAAGCCACTTGCCCCCTTTCAATCTTTTTTTCCCCAAAAAAAATGATTACAAAAAAATTAAATTTTTCCCCTTTTTCCAAGGGCCCCGGGCCTTGCGGGCATATTGGGGCCAAAAAACCCCCCCAAAAATTCGATTTAAGCGGGGGGCATGGTTTGACTGTCCTTTAAACCCCCCGGACGTAACCAAATTTTGAAAAAGTTCTAAAAAGGGACCTTTACCCGCTTTCCCCCAAAAAATTCTGACTGCAAAGGGACTTTTTTTGGGGCCCTTTTTGTTGTTGTTTTTTGTGGAAAAATTTGGGGGACCCGGGGGCCGGGACTTCCCCATTTTTCCAAAAACCCTTTGGGGCTGTTCCTCCACCCGTTTTTTACTACCTTTTGACCCCCGTCTGGGGAAGAGCCCCCCCAAAAACAGCTGAGAAATTCTTTTTAAAAAAAAAATTTTTTGTAAGCAGACAGACAGACAGACAAAACAGAAAGAAAGCAGACACCACAAAACACACATGGGCTTTCCGGCGATTTTTAAAAAACCCCTCTGCTTTTTTTCCCCCCCCAAAAAAAAAAATTTAAAAAAAAAGAGGACATAAAAAAAAAAAAAACTAAACGTGGTGCCCCCCTTTTTACCCCCGGGTAAGAACAATGAGGTGAGAGGTAAAAAATTTTCTTAAAAGTACACAAAAAATTTTAAATTTAAAAAAAAAAAAAAAAAAAAAAGGGGGGGGGGGAAGGGGGGAGAAAAAGGGAAGAAACAAAAAAATTTCACAAACGATTTGGCGAGTAGCATAGAAAGAAAGAGAAGAAAAGTTTTTCTTTTCGAAGGAAAAAACGCCAACCTTTTTTAAAAAACCCAAAAGAGAGTTTCATAAATAAATAAAGTAAAAGTCATTTGATACACGAGAGGAAAATACCCCCAAAACCAAATTTTTCAAACAAGAAGGTACAACTAAAATTAAAAAACAACCCCGGCTTTTTAAACGAGAGGAAAAAAAGCAAAATCCATTTCACAAACGAAAAAGGGGTTTAAAATTTAAAAAAACCCCAAAAACCCAAAACCCCCCTTTTATACACGAAGGAAAAAACGCAAAAAACCTTTCACAAACGAAAAAAGAGGACATTAAAAAAATAAAAGTACCAATTTTTCACAAAAAAAAAGGCTAAAACACGCGAAGTTTTAAAAAAAAGGGGGCAGTAAGCAAATAAAAACAAAGGAAAAGGGGCATAAAAAAATTTGTTGATAAACAAACAGAAAGCGGACATCTTTAACAGGGGAAAAGGGACTGAACGACGAAAAACCTTTTTTAAAGGTTTGGGAAAGAACGAGACGTTTTTTTTAAAAAAAAAAAAAAAAAAAAAAAAAAAGGAACTAGGGGAAATCATGTCTTTACAAAAAGTCCCCACAAATCTAAAACAAACCCCGCGTCAGCCCGAAAATTTTTCAGGCACACATCCCACCCACCCCCCCACAACCCAAAAAACTCAACTATTTGTGAAGACAAAACAAAAATTTTTGGTCAATTATTTCAATGTAAGCGCTTTGAAGGGTGGGACGCTCATAAACCAAAAAGTTTGAATCAAAAGACCCAAGAAAAATAAATAAACAAAAAAATAAATAAACAAGAAAGCAAAAGAATAAAAAACCAAAATAAATAAAATGAACGAATAGAAAAAAAATAAATAAATAAAAAACAAACAAAAAATAAATTGATAAATAAAAATAAATACTGTAAAAAAAATAAAATTAAAAACGGGATAATTTGAAAACCCCAAAGCAAAGAAACTTCTAAACTTCTTAGAAAAAAAAAACCGAGACAGTCATATAAACAACAACAACAACAATAATAATAATAATAATAAAAAAAAAATAATAATAAAAAAATAATAATAAAACAAAAAATAACAATAAACCACTGCGGGGAAAATCATTAACCCGAATAAATACAAACGACCTCACCACCAAGACAGAGACACTGTAGCTTTCTTTTTGTTTGTTGTTTGATATTTAAACCTGTACCCAGAAATACGGTACTTAAATTTTTATATTACGAAAAAGGTTTTTAATAAATTCTTATTCCATGAAATAAGAATCAGCTTTCTTATCCCATGGAAAAAGGGGTATCAAAAATTCTTACAGCCAGGGAAAAAAGGGGTACCATAAATTCTATATCCTTAAATAAGGATCAAAATTCTTAAAATTTTGAAATAAGATATAAAAACATTCTTAGACCTGAAAAAAGGTACTAAAATTCTTACCATGCCAAAGAGAGAAAGAGGGTATCAATTTTTATTATACAGATTAAAAACAAAATAGGGTACAAAAAATTTTATACATTTCATAAACCAGTAAGAAGGAACAAAATTACAAAGTGTTAAAAGGAAAATAAGGTGATAATTTTTCAAGTTTCAAAAATCAAAAAAAAAGGTACAAAAAATTCTACACAGTTTTTACGAAACAGAAATAAGGTAAAAAATTTTTTTTTATCGTTCAAAATCAAAAAATAAGGAGCAGAAATTTAAAATGCAGTATCAAAAAACAGAAAAAGGATCCAAAAAATTCTTATACATGTCAAAAATCAAAAAAAAGGTAGTAAAAATTACTTTTCATATCATAAAACAGAACGAGGTACAAAATTCTTAACAGTTCCAAAATCAGAAATAAGGAACTCAATTACTTTACAGTATAAAAAAAAAAAGGAAATAAAATATCATAAAGCTTAACATTCCATAAATCAGAAAATAAGGGGGGAAAAAAATTTTCTATACAGCATCATGAAAAAGTATACGGTAAAACATTTTTATGCAGTATACAAAAAAGTACAAATAACGTGTCCAAATGCATAAACTAAAGGGGTTAAGAATGTAAAAACGGGAAAAAACAAAAACAAAAAACAACAAAAAAAACCCGCAACCGGGTTTTTAATTTTAAATCGTACATCCAACAAATAAAGGGCAAAAAACAAGATTTAGACTGACAAACAAACAAACAAAAAAAATAAATAAACAAAAAAAAACCCAACAAAACCCCCTTTTAAAGCTATTACGAAAAACGAACCAACTTACACATTATACACCAATCAATTTAGGGATAAACATTAAAAAAAGACAAATTTTGCTTTTTAAAAACGTCAACGAAAAATAAACATTCTCATTAAAAAACATGAGGACAAATTTTTACACAAGGGACAAATATACATTTTTCCCCCTCCAAATTAGGGATTGATTACAAAAAAAAGAGATACACGTACATTCCCGCTGAAAAAAAATATGGTAAGTCCAAAAAGAGACAAAGACACCCAGCAGTACAAAAAATGTTTAAACCCTTCAAACCCCGCCCCCGTCCCCCAGCGTCCGCATCGTCAACTCATGCTACAAAGAAAAAAAACTTAATTTTTTCACCCCCCCACCCTACCCCCAGCTTCCTGAAGGCGAACTGGCAGGAAGCTGTGGAGGGGGGTGAGGGGTCAAAGGGGGAATTTTTTTGCGTCTGGGATAGGTGAAGGAGTCAAAGGTTAATATTTTGCAGTTGGGGGGATAGGGGTTGGGAGTAAAAGGGGTTTTTAATTTTTTTTTTGCATTTGGGAAAGGGGGGGGAAGTAAAAGGGGTTAATTTTTTTGCGTTGGGGGATAGGGGGGGGAGTAAAAGGTTTTTTTTTTTTGCAATTGGGGATAGGGTGTGGGAGAAAAAGGGTTAAGTTTTTTGCATTTGGTGATAGGATGTGGGAGTAAAAGGGGTTTAAAAAGAAAAAACAAAACAAAAAACAACGCACGTGACCTTTTCACCCTCGTGCAGCTTTTGCGCAACCGAAAAAATGACGGGAAGGGCGGGGGTTTCAAATCCCTGAGACCCCTAAAATCCTTTGAAAAAAGTTAAGCTCCAACAGGTTCAGACCCAGAGTTGGAGAAATGCAATGGGCTCGTCGGAAAACCGGGACCGCATCGTAAATGCTCGTCCGCCTCTTCACGGACAGGTCAGTAAAAGGATGTTTCTCAAAAATTTCTGGCCCCCCACCCCAGGTGCGCAATCTTTTCTTTTTCGGCTGTTACGCCAGGATGTTTTATATGAAAGGGTCGCAGAGTCGTCCCTTGTCAAGCATCTCAGTCCCAAGGGAAAACCACAGCACAGATTTCTCATCATCATCAAACATCTCATCATCGTCGCGCGTCGTTGTCCCCACGTCATCATCATCACCACAGCACTCTCAAAAAATGCCCCGATTCTGGCCATTTCTGTGGCGTAAAAAATAAACAAAATAACAAACAAACAACAACAAACAAAACAAAAAACCACGCCCCAAAACAACACACACACACATACAAACACACCCCCCAAGTATTCCTGTCTCACAACCCCCGAATTGTAGTCTGTTACATACACACGAAAGCGTGACATCTCGTGTTACCTTTTTTTTCAAATTTTGTCTTTTCAATCAGAAACGCCTGAAATTTTTTGCGTGAACTTTTTTGGGGTAGAAAAAGTAAAAGGGGCCGTTGTGTCTTTTGCACATGAGCCATTTCCTTACTACTCTTAAACTCGGGAAACAAAATAAAACAACCAAAAACAAGGAAGGAAAGACAGACAACAACAGACGACAACAGACAGACAGAAGACAGACAGACAGATTTTTGGGCTAGCATTTGGATTGAGCGAAAAACAGTTTTTTCCTTATCACATAGCCAGTTTGCCTGATTTACGTCTTAAACCGCAAAAAAAAAACAAACAAACAAAAAACAAAACACAAAACAAACAAACAAACTAAAAAAAACCCCACAAGGACAAAAAACAGCAACAAAAAAAAAAAAAAAAGAAAGACAGACAGACACACAGACAAAAAAAAAAAAAGAAGGAAAAAGGAAAGAAACAAAGACAGAAAAAAAAAACAAAACGAACATGAAGAACAAAAGGGGAATGACTTTTAATGTGGCTCTCATTACATGCAGGGTTTTATTACCTGCCAAAACCATGGGGAACAATTATTGAAAAAGTGCATGAATCTGTGAGACAGAAAAAAGACAGAGAGAATGAATTCAAAAAAAATTAAATTCTTTACCATTTTAAAACATTTTGTTTTGGGGAAAAAAGATGCTAAGCTAAACAAACACTATAAAAAAATCAATACATTTTTCAAGCAGAAAGGACAAATTAAGAACATGACATAACAAAATTGTTATAATTTTTTTAAAACAAAACAAAGCCACTGCGTAGAGCCATATCAGGGCATAACAGCTTCAAAACACACACAATACTTTAACGGAAAAATGGGAAAAGAAAATTAACACACTTCAAAGCATTCGCCACATAATTTAAAGAGCCCCGGGGGTTTTCCACCCCCGTCGATTTATCGCACAGGGATTTAAAAAAAAATCCTGAAAAACAAATTAAAAATAACTGGGGACACTAAAACGTAAAAACGGCCTAAAATTTCCTGAAAATTTCTTTCGCATACTCGCTTCCCGACCCAGAAAATGCAACTACACTTACCCACCATCAATCCTAAGAAAGGCGAAAAACTTTATCGAACACAACAGGGGAATGGGCCAGCAAGGCAGAAAATGAAGGAAGAAATACCAAACAAAGGGGGAAGAAAAAAACAAAAAAGTGACCGAAAAGAGAAAATTCTAGCACAGAAAATTTCCCCCAGGTTGGGGGGGTAATCTTTTTACTGAAAAAACCCCCAGCAAACCCACGGGGGGGGGGGGGGGGGAGGAAAAATTTTTTTGTTCCATTTTAATCAATTTGTTTTGGTGTCGAGATTTCTTCTTTGCATATTCATCAACGATTTTTTTTAAATCTCGTCCCAAACTGCAAATTGCAACATCACACACAACACACACAACACACCCCCACACACCCCCAAGATACACAACCAACAAACCCCCCCAAAAAACAACCATCCTAATTACACCCCACCATCATAAACACACAAATCACAAACACACACAATATATACACCACAGACTCCTAAAAAACAGAAAACTCATCAGACAACCACACCCGCCTTTCCATTAATAATACCACACACTCCCACTCAAACACAAAACAAAAAACACACCCACATGCCACAAACAATCTAGGGGAAAAGCCCTTTAAAAAAACGCCCCAAAAGTATATATAAATTTTGCCCACACACACACACACAACACGCACGACACACATCCCGCACACAACCCAAAAAACACCCCACACCCACAAAACAACACACCCGGCACAAACCACACACCCAAAACACACCCCCCCACCCACCCACACACACACACCCCAGGCACAAACTCACCCACACGTCCCCGTTCCCGGGATACACTAACAAACTAGCAGGGAAAAAAAATATTGTGTGTTTGGGGGGGTAATAAAACTTTGGGAAAATAACAGAAAACCCCCCAAAACCAAAACACACCCCTCCCCCTAAACGAACAAAACCTAACAAACATATGACAAACGCCACGAGTTTCATACCATCAAACCCCAACAGGTAACTGGTTTGAAGAAATAACAGCACGGGGTTTTCTACCTGGTTAAGCACACACAAAATGATTTAGAGAAATCCTCACAGTAAAAGACGGGAGAAGTGTGTGGTTGGTTGGTGTGTGTTGTGGTGTGTGTGTGGGTGTGTGTGTGTGGTTTTGTGTGTAGGGTGTGTTGTGTGTGTGTGGGTGTGTGTGCGTGGGTGCGTGTGTGTGCGTGGGTGCGTGTGGTGCATCGGCTTTTAAAAAAGGTTTTGTTGGTGGGGGGGGGGTGGTGCGGCGTGCGTGCGTTCGTGGTGTGCTCGTGCGTGTGTGTGGTTTCACGCTTAGATTTATTTTCAAAAATTTGGCTATATAAATATTGTAATTATATTATTTTAGTAACAAAGCAAAAAAAAAAACAAAAAAACAAAAAACACAACAACAATAAATATCCAGCACAAGTAACACAGAACCCGCAGTCCTACTAAAATTACTTCTACTATAAATATAATGAAAAAAAAAAATCATAATGATGATGATGATGATGACGACAATGAAAACAACACAGAACTTTTCAAAATTAAAGGAGTTAACAATAAAAAAAAAAACAAAAAAAAAAAAACAGAAAAAAAAGAAAGAAAAAAAGGTTTTCATAAATTAAACACAATACCAAACAGAACAACATCAACCTGTCATAAAAAATGAAATTCATGATGAAATGAGATGATGATGGACAATAACCATAACAAAAATAGAAAAAGTAATAATAAATTTAAAAAATAAACCAATAAATAATAAAAAATAAATAATAATATAATAATCAGCTCGGTACAGCACTGTTCTCTAAAATATGTAGGCTCACGGGGTACTGCCATTGAAAAACAGACAACAACTTTAAAACATGTTCCATATGAAAGCAAAAAGAAAATAAACCAAACGATTTCCATAAGTTCCATATGAAATGGCAAATAAGAACAAACAAACATTCACATAAGTTTCCCAAAGAAATCAAAAAAAGAACTAAACCAAAGATTTTTACATAAGTTCCATATGAAATGCAAAACAAGAAACTAACCAAACGATTTTACATAACCAAAGAAATGCAATAAGAAAAAAAACCAAACATTTCACATTAGAAACAACAGGTAACCATCACACACCAAAAAAATATCGTATCAAAAACAGTCCCGAAAAATCGTTAAACAAGGATTTCCCCATTAAAAACTGGAAAAAAGTTCAACAACACTATTTTACAATGTCAAATTTAAAAAAAAAATTTTCATATTAAACATTGAAAAAAAATTCGACAAAAACTATTTCTGTTTCGTTTTTTTGTTTAAAAAACCCACCGAATGCTAGATAGACCATATCAGGGTAATAACCAATTCAGAATGCACCACACCTCAACCCCAAATGGGGGGGGGGGGGGGGGGGGGGGGGAGGAAAAGAAAACCAAGCACACAAAACATCAATGCATCCACGCACACAACCAAGGTCATGCCCCCGCGTCAACCACTCCTCCAAATCCACGCACAGGGCTAAGAAAAAACAACACAAAAAAAAAACAACACCCCCCGAATACAAACCCAAACATAACCAAAGGACACCAAAACAAAAAAAAAAAAACAAACAAAAAAAACAAAAAAACCCCCCGGCCCAAATTACCAAAAAAAAATCTTCCACACATCTCACCTCCACAGACCAAAAAGCACTCCATACATCACCCAACTATCAATCCTAAGAACCAGCA
>JAPXFY010000572.1:5000-7500 GCA_030674185.1 Monoplex corrugatus
CGATCGTTCTATCTGACTGTATGTCTGTCTATCTATCTATCTATCTATCTATCTGTCTCTGTCTGTCTATCTATCTATCTATCTGTCTGTCTGTCTATATACATATGTGTGTGTATATATATATATATATATATATATATATATATATATATATATGTATATACATTTTATATATATATATGTATATATATATATATATCTGTCTGTCTCTGTCTAGTCTATCTATCTATCTTGTCTGTCTGTCTGTCAGTCTGTGTATCTATCTAGTTGATATCTGTGTATTTATCTATTTATGTAATGTCTGTCTATCTATTTAGATATCTATCTGTCTGTCTGATTCGCTGTCTCTTTGACTCGCTGTCTGTCTGTCTGTCTGTCTGTCTGTATGTCTAGCGATCTATCTGGCGGCGAAGCGCTCTAAAAGGGGAGAGCTTCCCGAGTTTCACACGGTAAAGTGAATATGAATGTCTATCTGTCTGTCTGTCTGTTCATCTATCTATTTATTTGTCTAACTGTCTATCTATCTATCTATCTATCTATCTATCTATCTATCTATCTATCAAAACCAAAATACACACGATTTAAACATTCAAATACATGCTAATATGTACAAAAATTCAAATCAGCACTCAACTACACGTACAAACAATATGTAAAAACAAAAAATACAAATGAATGCATACATAAGATACAAAGCGAAAAATACTAAAATACAGATAAATTATAAACAATATAATTAAATACATAAAATTCACATAAATACAGATAATAAAAACATGTACAAATATATACAAACTTGAAAAAATGTACACATGCCTGAAAATGGAAAATGGAAATCAATGAACAACAAATCAATAAAACAAATGCAAATAAGCACAAAAAATACAAACGGACACACATCTTACATACCTCACTATCACCACTACCATTACTAGTCCCATACTTTAACAAGACAAACACAAAATATCAATACAAGTATATATATATATACATGTATATACACATAAATACACGCATCAACGCCATACAACCATCATCACTAGACCTATACTCTAACAAAGCAAAAACAAAATAACAAAATGAAAATGGATAAAATGTACACAACTACCAGCACCACCACCAGCACCATCATCATCACCATCACCACAACAACAATCACTAGTCCCATACTTATACAAAACAAAAAAACAAGATTGTGATATAAATAAAGACAAAATCTACACATGACAACAACCATCACCATCACCATCACCTCCACCACCACCATAATCACCACCATCATCACCACCACAATCACCACCACCATAACCATCATCGTCACCATACTATCACCACCATCATTACCACCATTGCCATCACCTTCACCATCACCATCAACATCACCACCACCACCACCATTATCATCATCACCCTTACCACCATCACAATCACCATCATCACCATCATCATCACCACCATCATCACCATTATCACCACCACCATCACCACCACCATAACCATCATCGTCACCATACCACCACCACCATCATTACCACCATTGCCATCACCTTCACCATCACCATCAACATCACCACCACCACCACCATTATCATCATCACCCTTACCACCATCACAATCACCATCATCACCATCACCATTACCACCACACACACCACCACCACCACAACGTCATCAACACCACCATCACCACCATTATCACCATCACCAACACCAACACCATCACCACCCTCCATCACCACCATCATCATCACCATCACCACCATCACTACCACTACCATCATCATCACTACCACCATCACCACCACCACTACCACCATCATCATCACTACCACCATCACCACCACCACCACCATCACCATTACCACCACACACACACAACCATCACCACCATCATCAACACCACCATCATTACCATTATCACCATCACCAACACCAACACCATCACCACCATCATCATCACCATCACCATCATCACCACCATCACTACCACTACCATCATCATCACTACCACCACCACCACCATCACCATTACCACCACACACACACAACCATCACCACCGTCATCAACACCACCATCATCACCATCATCGCCACCACCACCACCACCATCATCACCACCACCACCATCACCACCATCATAACCACCATCACCATCACCACCACCACCACCAGCACTATCATCATTCCCATACTTACAGCGATCTTCTCAAAGGACCTTGCCATCATGGCGATAAGAAGGTTGACGAGGACGATGATGATGGTGATGTGGTAGAGGACGGCCAGGATCTTGCCGACCTCAGTGGTGATGGCCCCCTTGTCCTGGTACTTGGTGGGCACGTCCAGGGCGTGTTCCCACGCTCCCCGTCCATAGATCCACCAGAAGACTGTGCGGAAGGCTGACGTGAAACTGTACGTCACACGTCATCATCGTTATCGTGGGGCCTTGGTGACGTCATTTGGGGTGTTGGGGTTAGGGGGTGGGCAATGGATTTATGGTCTT
>JAPXFY010000572.1:12500-20000 GCA_030674185.1 Monoplex corrugatus
ACACAAACATACAAACACACACACAAACACACACATACACATACATACACGCACAGGCACATATACACCTAAATACATACACACACAGGCACACATACACATAAATACATACACACGTGCACATACAAGCACACACAAACAGACAAGGCCCATTCACACACTGAAACAGACACACATATACACACACATACACCGTCAGACACGTACACACACACACACACAGACACACACACAGGCACACACACACACACACACACACATACACATACACACGTACAGATGCATACGCACAAAGACACATACAAACACAGACGCATACATACGTACAGAAACATACATACGGACACACGCACACAGAGACGCATACACATGCATAGATGAACACACATACAGACACATACACACAAAGACGCATACACATGTACAGATACATACGCACAGAGAGACACACACACACAAACATATACACACAAAGACGCATACACACACAGATACATACACATACAAACACAAACGCACATAGACACACACACACACATACACACATAGCCGCGAACACACGTACAGATACAGACACACACATACACAAACAGACACATACACAAACAGACACATACACAAACAGACACATACACAAACAGACACATACACAAACAGACACATACACAGACACACACATACACAAACAGACACATACACAAACAGACACATACACACACAGACACATACACAAACAGACATACACAAACAGACACATACACAAACAGACACACACAGACACAAACACATACACACACAGACACATACACAAACAGACATACACAAACAGACACATACACAAACAGACACATACACACACAGACACATACACAAACAGACACATACACAAACAGACACATACACAAACAGACACATACACAAACAGACATACACAAACAGGTAGAAAGAAACTCTAGGGAGAGCTAGACAACAGAAGGTCTTCAGAGAAGTAACCCCCTTTAGACAAGTGTTTCGGCCCTGAATTCCTTACACTCTCGGGGGGCCGGGCCACATCCAGGTCATGACTCCTGGATGCCCTTCTGCTGTTGTCTATTTTTTTTTTTTTTTTTCCCACGCCGGGGATCGAACCTGGGCGATTCTGCGCTTCAGAACTGCGGTACGCGGTTTTACCAATGTGCTAACGGGGCACACATCATCTGTAGGGAATTTAATCCTTATGAAGTTCACTTTTTTGGTTCCTCCTTGCCCAGATCCAGCTTGAGCTCCTTTCTGCTGCCTCTGCCATCGCTTTAAGGGCTCTAGTCCTCTTCTTCCCAGAAATGGCGAGTTGTTTCATGAGATCATAAGCGGAGGTGCCCACAAACCCTCTTGCCCCGACCTCTATGGCGAAGATTTTGACCCACAGACCTGCTTTCTTCAGGGTGCTGGCAAGACCGGCGTATTTTTCGGTCTTGTAGATATGTGCTTCTTCCATTCTGCTTTCGTATGGCACAGTGAGTTCTATCAGAATCACTTGTTTCGAGGAGTCAGAGTGGAGAGCGATGTCTGGTCTCATGCCTGTCTTGCTGATGACATCTGGGTAATTTCTCCACTCTGGGAGGTCTGCTGTACACTCCCAGTCGACTGCTCCATCCAGAAGACCCTTTGGCAATGTGCTGGTTGTCATAGCCCTTTCGGGCCAGACCTGTTTCCCTCCTGCTTTGTAGAACGTTGTCATAGCAATTGGTGCGTTTGGGGTCATGGTTTTTTCGCTAACCACATCTGTGATCACTTTCAGAACATGGTTGTGCCTCCATGTATACCTTCCTTGGGCTAGCGCTACTTTGCAAGAGCTTAGGACATGTTCCACTGTTTGTTTCTTCTGACAGAGCGGACATGCTGGGTCGTCTGCTTTCCCCCATTTCACTAAGTTTGCATTCGAGGGGAGCAGGTCATATACAGATCTGAGGAGGAAGCTTATCCTTAGAGGAGCCATGTGCCACATATCGTTCCAGCTGAGACTTCTTTGGAGTGCACTGTCCCATGTTGTCCATTGCCCCTGTTGACCTTGCTGGACTGCCTTCTGCACTCTTTTGACATCTTCTTCTTCCTTCAACTCCTGTATGATCATGTCTCTTTTTTCCTTCCCTTTGGCTTTGGACCACCACTGCATTTTTGTTGCTCCCAGTCCCTGTCTGTTGGTTTGCGTGTGTCCAATTATTTCTTTGATGCTGAGGTTTCTCTTGGCATTGTTTACAGCCTCTTGGACTTTCCACTTTCTGCCAGTTCTCAGCTTTGGATGAACTGCTCTCACGATATTGTCCTCCGATTCCTCCAGCATGCTCAACAGTCTTGCTTTTCCAACTTTGTATTCCTCCACTATGGATTTCAGAGGTAGCTTCAGCATTGCTTGACGACAGTAGAATGCAACATCAGTGAGACCAGGTGGGACACCGAGCCATTTTCTTGTGTATTTGTTGATTTTGGCTTCCATTGCTTCGACTGTGCTGGTGCAAATGTCATAGATTAGCAGTGGCCACAGCAGCTTTGGTATCAGCATGAACTGTAGACACCAGACTTTGTATTTGCCTGGCAGTCCGCAGTTATCTATTTTCTTCAGGCCTTCTTCTGCTGTTTGCTTGGTTTCACATCCCCTTTGTGTGTCTTTCAGGGAGTCATCATACCATCTTCCGAGACTTTTTACTGGCTCTTCTGTGACAGTGGGGATGGCTTGGTTGGCTACCATGAATTTGACTGAATCTGCCACTTTTCCTTTTCGCAGTGAGAGACTTCGGGATTTCTTAGGTTTGAACCTCATTCTTGAAGAGGCCACCAGCTCATCCAGCTGCTTTAAGATTTGGTGTGTCTCTTCCTCATCCGTGGACAAGACTGTTGTGTCATCCATGAAAGCTTTCAGAGGAGGCATCTGGTATCCATCTCCCAGATTCACTGGACCTGAACTCTTCATTGCAGCTTTCAAGATGACTTCCATTGCCAACACGAACAGTATGGGAGAGATTGCACAGCCCATTGCAATGCCCACCTCTAGGTCTATCCAGTCCGTGGTGTATTCTTTGGTAGAGAACCGCATTGAGAACCCTTGGAAATACTTCCTCAGCATTGTTCGGATGTTTTCTGGGATGTGATACATTTCAAGAGCCAGCTGGATCATATCGTGTGGAACTGATCCATATGCATTCGCCAGATCAAGCCAAACTACGTCAATGTCTCTCTTCTCTGTTCTTGCTTTTTGGATGGCATCCCAAATCAACGTGGCATGTTCCAAGCATCCAGGCATTCCTGGTATGCCTCCCTTTTGGACTGACATATCCAGATACTTGTTTTCAGTCAGGTATTTTGTCAATCTTGCTGCCATAACAGAGAAGAAGATTTTCCCCTCGACGTTCAGAAGTGATATTGGCCTGAACTGATTGATGCTGCTGGAGTTCTGCTCCTTCGGAATGTACACTCCTTCAGCTCTCATCCATTGGTCGCTGATCTTCTGGTTCCTCCATGCTGATCGAATCATCTTGTGGAGCCACTCGAGCACTTTTGGGCATTTCTTGTAGAGCAGGTATGGTATTCCGTTTGGTCCAGGTGCTGACTTGGCTCTGGCTTTCTTTACTACGTTCTTCACTTCATCCAGTGTTGGTGGTTTGTTATTGAATTTTCCTTCTGGCGCTGCAGGCCAAACCAGATTTTGGATTTCAAGTGGTGCCTCGCGCTGAGAATCGGAATATGTTTCCCTGAGATGCTGCTCTAGGGTTTCCTTGCCCACTGTGAGAGTCCCTGATTTGGGTTGTTCAAACAGCTTTCTTGCAAAGTCAAAGGGATCTTTGAAGAAACGATCTTGAGTCTTCTTCTTTTTGCTCTTTCTTCGCCTTGCTGATTCCACTTTGCTGAGAGCATTGTGTTTGGCCTTCAGATCTTTCCAGAGTTCCAGGAGCCCTTGCTTCTCGAATTCTGAGGCAGTTTTCATTCGCTTTTTAAGCTTCCTTTTCTCCCTCCGGATGCTCTCCATCTGTTGCAGTCTTCTGGATTTCTGGGGAGGCGTTTTTGTCTTTGGCTGCTTCACTCCATAAGTGTCCCTGCAGATAGAGTATATGATGTCTCCGTATGTGTCAAGTTTGTGTTCCAGCGTACTGTTCCCTATTAGCGCATTCAGCTTAAGGACAAGTTCCTCATCTAATTTCTCCCATTGTTCTTTTGCACCGGCAGGCGGCAAATTGAGTTTTCCACGTTTGGCGTTAAGAGCTTGTGCAAAATCCGCATCAGAACCGTCAGCGTGGATGTCCTTGGCACTATGGTTTAATTCCTGGCCTTGGTCATCCAACGTCTCACCTGCTATCGCAGTGCGCTGCTGCTGGTTCGTATGTGTCTTCAAACAGCCCATTTTTGTCCTGTGGATCTTCATGCCGCGTTTGGTGGTGAATCTCCTTCCACACGCACACGGAAATTCCAACTGGTCATCAATCATGGTCCGTTGTGCGTTTCCAGTCGTGATGGAGTCAGTGCCGATGGATTCATCATTCTCTCCCCCTTTCGGTGAATCCTGGGAGCATCTTTCATTTGGAAAACTCGTGGCATGTTATCAAAGGCAAGGTGGGAAGCCAACCCACAAAGCCCGCAGATCTAGTCTTTCCCAGTGTCCTTCGGTCTTTCCCGAATGTCCTCCGAACTATTCCCCGAAGTCAATGGACTGACCATGTGCAGGTAGAAAGAAACTCTAGGGAGAGCTAGACAACAGAAGGTCTTCAGAGAAGTAACCCCCTTTAGACAAGTGTTTCGGCCCTGAATTCCTTACACTCTCGGGGGGCCGGGCCACATCCAGGTCATGACTCCTGGATGCCCTTCTGCTGTTGTCTATTTTTTTTTTTTTCCCACGCCGGGGATCGAACCTGGGCGATTCTGCGCTTCAGAACTGCGGTACGCGGTTTTACCAATGTGCTAACGGGGCACACATCATCTGTAGGGAATTTAATCCTTATGAAGTTCACTTTTTTGGTTCCTCCTTGCCCAGATCCAGCTTGAGCTCCTTTCTGCTGCCTCTGCCATCGCTTTAAGGGCTCTAGTCCTCTTCTTCCCAGAAATGGCGAGTTGTTTCATGAGATCATAAGCGGAGGTGCCCACAAACCCTCTTGCCCCGACCTCTATGGCGAAGATTTTGACCCACAGACCTGCTTTCTTCAGGGTGCTGGCAAGACCGGCGTATTTTTCGGTCTTGTAGATATGTGCTTCTTCCATTCTGCTTTCGTATGGCACAGTGAGTTCTATCAGAATCACTTGTTTCGAGGAGTCAGAGTGGAGAGCGATGTCTGGTCTCATGCCTGTCTTGCTGATGACATCTGGGTAATTTCTCCACTCTGGGAGGTCTGCTGTACACTCCCAGTCGACTGCTCCATCCAGAAGACCCTTTGGCAATGTGCTGGTTGTCATAGCCCTTTCGGGCCAGACCTGTTTCCCTCCTGCTTTGTAGAACGTTGTCATAGCAATTGGTGCGTTTGGGGTCACAGACACATACACAAACAGACACATACACACACAGACACATACACAGACACACACAGACACAAACAGACATACACAAACAGACACATACACAAACAGACACATACACAAACAGACACATACACACACAGACATATACACAGACACACACAGACACAAACAGACACATACACAAACAGACACATACACACACAGACACATACACAGACACACACAGACACAAACAGACATACACAAACAGACACATACACAAACAGACATACACAAACAGACATACACAAACAGACACATACACACACAGACACATACACAGACACACACAGACACAAACAGACATACACAAACAGACATACACAAACAGACATACACAAACAGACACATACACAAACAGACACATACACAAACAGACACATACACAAACAGACACATACACAAACAGACACATACACAAACAGACACATACACAAACAGACATACACAAACAGACACATACACAAACAGACACATACACAAACAGACACATACACAAACAGACACATACACAAACAGACACATACACAAACAGACACATACACAAACAGACATACACAAACAGACACATACATAAACAGACACATACACAAACAGACACATACACAAACAGACACATACACAAACAGACACATACACAAACAGACATACACAAACAGACACATACACAAACAGACACATACACAAACAGACACATACACAAACAGACATACACAAACAGACACATACATAAACAGACACATACACAAACAGACATACACAAACAGACACATACACAAACAGACACATACACAAACAGACACATACACAAACAGACACATACACAAACAGACACATACACAAACAGACACATACACAAACAGACACATACACAAACAGACACATACACAAACAGACACATACACAAACAGACACATACACAAACAGACACATACACAAACAGACACATACACAAACAGACACATACACAAACAGACACATACACAAACAGACACATACACAAGCAGACACACACATACACAAACAGACACATACATAAACAGACACATACACAAACAGACACATACACAAACAGACACATACACAAACAGACACATACACAAACAGACACATACACAAGCAGACGCATACACACACAGACACAGACACATATACACCTTTACACAGAGGTACATACACGCACAGACACATACACACACAGACAAACATACACACAGACACAAACACACAGGCAGACACATATACGCACCGCTCCAGTTCATATCAAACAATCACTCTAACACAAGAAATCCAATAGAATATTACACAATTCTGTATTCATCAAAGTTTGGACATTTCTAAGAACAACCACCTTAAGGCAAATTATAGAGAGATACGAACCCAATCATCCTTGTCACACTTCAAAGTATAACCACCTCAAAATAAGGCATAGAGAGATACGAACCCCAGCTATCCTGCTCACACTTCAAAGTATAACCACCTTATGGCAAGGTATAGAGAGATGCGAACTCCAACCATCCTGACCATACTTCAAAATGTAACCATTAATGAACCTTTTCACTCCCTCTGCCTACCCACAAGCATCCTGTTTTGTCAACCACGACAGCAAAGCAAACATTTAACCCTTTGATTCCCTCACCCTATCCACCGGCTTCCTGCAGGAAGCTAGTGGATAGGGCGAAGGAGTCAAAGTGTTAAATTTTTGCTGGTGGTAGATAGGGCACGGGAACCAAAGGGTTAAGGCAAGGTATAGAGAGATGCGAACCCCAACCATCCTGCTCACGCTTCAAAGTGTAACCACCTTATGGCAAGGTATAGAGAGACACGAACTCCAACCATCCTTGTCACACTTCAAAGTGTAACCACTTTAAGGCAAGGTATAGAGAGACACGAACTCCAACCATCCTGACCATACTTCAAAATATAACCATCTTAAGGCAAGGCAGAGAGAGATACGAACCCCAACCATCCTGCACACACTTC
>JAPXFY010000572.1:40000-53314 GCA_030674185.1 Monoplex corrugatus
TTGCTTTTTTGTTTTTTGCTGGGTTGTTTGTGTGCTTGTTGTATACGTATATACATTGTTGGGTTGTTTGTGTGCTTGTTGTATACGTATATACATTGTTGGGTTGTTTGTGTGCTTGTTGTATACGTATATACATTGTTGGGTTGTTTGTGTGCTTTGTTGTATACGTATATACATTGTTGGGTTGTTTGTGTGCTTGTTGTATACGTATATACATTGTTGGGTTGTTTGTGTGCTTTGTTGTATACGTATATACATTGTTGGGTTGTTTGTGTGCTTGTTGTATACGTATATACATTGTTGGGTTGTTTGTGTGCTTGTTGTATACGTATATACATTGTTGGGTTATTTGTGTGCTTGTTGTATACGTATATACATTGTTGGGTTGTTTGTGTATCTGCTGTATACGTATGTACATTGTTGGGTTGTTTGTGTGCTTGTTGTATACGTATATACATTGTTGGGTTGTTTGTGTGCTTGTTGTATACGTATATACATTGTTGGGTTGTTTGTGTGCTTGTTGTATACGTATATACATTGTTGGGTTGTTTGTGTATCTGCTGTATACGTATGTACATTGTTGGGTTGTTTGTGTGCTTGTTGTATACGTATATACATTGTTGGGTTGTTTGTGTGCTTGTTGTATACGTATATACATTGTTGGGTTGTTTGTGTATCTGCTGTATACGTATGTACATTGTTGGGTTGTTTGTGTGCTTGTTGTATACGTATATACATTGTTGGGTTGTTTGTGTATCTGCTGTATACGTATATACATTGTTGGGTTGTTTGTGTGCTTGTTGTATACGTATATACATTGTTGGGTTGTTTGTGTGCTTGTTGTATACGTATATACATTGTTGGGTTGTTTGTGTATCTGCTGTATACGTATATACATTGTTGGGTTGTTTGTGTGCTTGTTGTATACGTATATACATTGTTGGGTTGTTTGTGTGCTTGTTGTATACGTATATACATTGTTGGGTTGTTTGTGTGCTTGTTGTATACGTATATACATTGTTGGGTTGTTTGTGTGCTTGTTGTATACGTATATACATTGTTGGGTTGTTTGTGTACCTGCTGTATACGTATATACATTGTTGGGTTGTTTGTGTACCTGCTGTATACGTATATACTTTGTTGGGTTGTTTGTGTATCTGCTGTATACGTATATACATTGTTGGGTTGTTTGTGTGTCTACTGTAGTATACGTAGTATGGATTGTTGACATTAGAACTGAACTGCACAAGTAATTAATGTTGCACAAGTGGCGTGTGACTTCACCTTAACATGCAGTGTGTCAGTGTGCAGTTGTTGAAATTAGCACTGTACTGCCCCAGACATTAATGTTGCACAATGCGGCGTGTGACTTCACCTTAACACAGTGCAGCTGTTGACATTAAAACTGAATTGCACCAGGCATTAATGTTGCACAATGTGGCGTGTGACTTCACCTTAACACAGTGCAGCTGTTGACATTAGAACTGTACTACCCCAGGCATTAATGTTGCACAATGTGGCATGTGACTTCACCTTAACACAGTGCAGCTGTTGACATTAGAACTGAATTGCACCAGGCATTAATGTTGCACACTGTGGCTACTGCGACCAAAATTAAATTCAACATTCAAGAAAATGACAAGCATTGTTACCAACAAATGCTTATCAATTAACATCAGAAAGAGAGTCCTTGAATGTTATATAGAACCAATACTGTTGTACGGATGCGAGGCGTGGACAGTCAGCAAGCAAAGCCAGAGCAGGATCGAGGCAGCCGAGATGTGGTTTCTAAGAAGAATGTTGAGAGTTCCATGGACAGCAAAGAAAACAAACGAGACAGTCTTGATGGAGGCAGACACAAGTAGATCATTCATAAGGAAGATTAGAAAAAGGCAGGCAACATTTATAGGCCATTTTATGAGGAAGGGGATTTGGAGCACCTGGTCACAACGGGAAAGCTGGAGGGAAAGAGAGCACCAGGTAGATCCAGGGAGAGAATGCTGGACAGACTTGCAGAGTGGCTGGGGATGAGGAGGGTGGGGGAGATGCTGGGGGCAACGAGAGATAGAGATGGTTGGAAGTCCATAGTCGCCAACGCCATGCGGCAGGGCACCTGATGATGATGATGATGAACGTGGTGTGTGACTTCACCTTAACACACAGTTTGTCCATGTGCCGTTTGTCGACATTAGAACTGCACTGCCCCAGGTTATACTAACTGAAAGTATCGCCTGATTGCTTCTTACACGAAACAAATGCAGTTGCAAAGATCAATGATAGTTATAAAAGCAACAACAACACTTCCAGTAGCCATGTTGTTAGTGCAAGCACTTGACAACTGGGAGACTGAGGGCTCGAATCCCAAACACTGTGGCATTTGGGGGGGTGGGGGGGAGGCCTGATTGACTCTTAACCAGAGTGGAATGGTTTTTTTTTGGGATCATTAGTAAAGCTAGGATTACATAGTCGAGTGTTATTCATTCTACAGAATCGTTACTGAGGGTGTTGCTCAAATGTCCTGATCAGCTCTGCAGGTCTCCGTTATCTCTCGAGCCTGGTCGATGGTAGGATGTATTATACAGAGATGGATTGAGCTCAGCCTCCAATCAATCAACCCACCAAACAAATCAATAAATCAATTAATCAATCAATCAACCATTCAACCACAGCCAACCAACCAATCAAATAAACAGTCAACCAATTAATCAACCAGTTAACCAAATGATAAACCAATCAATTACCCAATCACCCATCCAACTAACCAACCAACCAACCAATCGACCAATCAGCCAACCAACTATCCAACCAACTGACCTGTCAACCAATAAGCCAACCAGCTAATCAACCAACCAATCAATCAACCAACCAACTAACCAACCAATCAACCAACCAACCAACCAACCATTCAAATAATCAACCAATCAAATAATCAACCAACCAATCAATCAGTTGAATAACGTACCAATTAATCAATATCTTTATTCATTATTTCAGTACCTTTTTCTCTTTGTTGTCCAAAGCCATTTTCAGACGGGCCAGGTTGTCGTATTTCTCCACATCAGCCGGTCCTTTCTTGTTGAGTACAAAGTTCAATTCTTGCTGGGTCCACACCCTGTCCAGCAGTTTGACCAGGTAGTCACTGAGACGGCTGGCCAAGTCCTTGTACTCTTTCTGTACACAGCACCAGCAACATTGATGTTCACTGTTGTCCTGTTGGGTTGGGTTGGGCTGGGTTGTGTTGTGTTGGGTTGGGTTGGGTTGGATTGGTTTGGGTTGTGTTGTGTTGTGTTGTGTTGTGTTGTGTTGTGTCGTGTCGTGTCGTGTCGTGTCGTGTCGTGTCGTGTCGTGTCGTGCCGTGCCGTGCCGTGCCGTGCCGTGTTATGTTATGTTATGTTATGTTATGTTATGTTATGTTATGTTATGTTATGTTATGTTATGTTATCTTATGTTATGTCGTGTCGTGTCGTGTCGTGTCGTGTTGTTATGTTATGTTATGTTATGTTATGTTATGTTATGTCATGTCATGTCATGTCATGTCATGTCATGTTATGTTATGTTATGTTATGTCATGTCATGTCATGTCATGTTATGTTATGTTATGTTATGTTATGTTATGTTATGTTATGTTATGTTGTGTCGTGTCGTGTCGTGTCGTGTCGTGCTATGTTGTGTTATGTTATGTTATGTTATGTCATGTCATGTCATGTCATGTCATGTCATGTCGTGTCGTGTCGTGTCGTGTCGTGTCGTGTCGTGTCGTGTCGTGTTGTGTTGTGTTGTGTTGGTGTGTGGTGTGGTGTGGTGTGGTGTGGTGTGGTGTGGTGTGATGTGATGTGATGTGCTGTTGTGTTGTGTTGTGTTGTGGTGTGGTGTATGTGGTGTGGTGTGTTGTGTTGTGTTATGTTGTGGTGTAATGTGTTGTGTTGTGTTGTGTTGTAGTGTGGTGTGGTGTGGTGTGGTGTGGTGTGGTGTGGTGTGGTGTGGTGTGGTGTGGTGTGGTGTGGTGTGGTGTGGTGTAATGTGGTGTGGTGTGATGTGCTGTTGTGGTGTGATGTGCTGTTGTGGTGTGTTGAGTTGAATTGTGCTGTGCTGTGCTGTGCTGTACTGTGCTGTGCTGTGTTGTGTTGTGTTGTGTTGTGTTGTGTTGTGTTGTGTTGTGTTGTGTTGTACAATTGATTATTACATGTTACAATTAAAGAAATAACGATGCAATAGATTATTTCTGTAACATTGTTATAACTAATGATGCAATACGGTGAAAATAATTCACCACCATAATATGTGTTAACTATTGCAATACATTGCAAAACTATACTATACTATAACTAATTCAGTACTGTGCAATAGGTTGCAGAACTATAACATGTTATAACTGGATGCAATGCAGTGCAATGGATTGCAAAACTATACCGACGTATGACTAATGCAATCCATGCAACATGTATTGCAAAGTCTACAGAACGGTGAAACCAGTTCAAGGCAGTAATGCACCATATTATGTATGCTGATGATGATTACGACGATCATGACGATGATAATGATGATTATGACTATGATGATTATGATTATGAGGATGAGGATGAGGAGGATGGGAATGGTGGTAATGACGGTGGTGGTAGAGCCGGTAATGATAGTGCTGGCGGCGATGGTGATGGTGACGATGGTGGTGGTAGTGGTGGCAGTGATGATGATGATGATGATGATGGTGATGACGAGCTTGACGACCACAATGACATCAGTGATAAGCTATGACGATGATGACAGTGACAGGGAAGAGGCAGGGGGGGTTGTTTTTTGTTTGTTTGTTGTTGTTGTTTTGGGGTTAGGGTTTTTCTTTCCTTTGTTGCTACCCCTACGAGAATTCCAATGTGAAAATGGGTTTGTACATGTATGACCAGGGATTCTGGCTGGCTGGTTGGTTGGTTGGTTGGTTGGTATGTTTGTTTGTTGGTTGGTTGGTTGGTTGGCTGGTTGGTTGGTTGGTTGGTATGTTTGTTTGTTGGTTGGTTGGTTGGTTGGCTGGTTGGTTGGTTGGTTGGTTGGTTGGTTGGTTGGTTGGTTGGTTGGCTGCTTGGTTGGTTGGTTGATTTGTTAGTTGCTTGCTTGCTTGCTTGCTTGCTTACTTGTTTGCTTGCTTCCTTGCTTGCTTCCTTGCTTGCTTCCTTGCTTGCGTGTTTTTTTGTTTGTTTGTTTTTGTGGGTTTTTTTTGGGGGGGGGTTTGGTTTGGTTTGATTTGGGGTTGGGGTTTCTGTTTGTTTTGTTTGAGTTTTTTTTGCTTTGTTTTTGTTTGTTTTGGTTGGTTGGTTGGTTGGTTGGTTAGTTGGTTGGTGGGTGGGTTGGTGGGTTGGTGGGTTGGTGGGTTGGTGGGTTGGTTGGTTGGTTGGTTGGTTGGTTGGTTGATTGATTGGTTGCTTCCTTGCTTGCTTGCTTGCTTGCTTGCTTGCTTGTTTGTTCGTTTGTTTGTTTTACACCGCTATTAAGGCAGCATATCCCTTTTTAGGGAATGTGAACTCTGGGTGTTTCCATAAACCACTGACATGTCTCACAGGATCTTTAAATATAATGCATATTTGATGTTCTGCGTGCGTGTACACAGGAAGGGTGTGCAGACACTGGCAGATCTGCACACATGTTGATTTGAAAAATCAAATAAAAACTTTCCACTATTTAAGGACCAGCCAGTATGAAGCGGAATCGAACACCGACCTTCCAACTGGTAGTCTAGAGTCGTAACCACTACACTATCTCAGGGAGGAAGGAGAAAGGAGATTGTGCAGACAGATTTGAAGTGCAAGCTTCAAGTGAAGAATAGCGGGTGAGTGACCATGGCAACAAGGTTGTTTACTCTACTTCATCGATCAGTTTCAGCCATGGATTTTCATCCTATTCTTTACACTCTCCTCTCACTGGTTGAGTTTCCTTCCTTTGTTTACAGTGATCGGTCCTCCATTACAAGCATGTGAACACACAGAAGGAAACAGAGAGAGAGACAATGACAATGACAATGACAATGATGCTTTATTTTTCAACGGTAAAAAGCTATTGGCTAGAAGCCATTTTTCAAACTTGCCGTTGCTATTCTATACACATGACATTTGTTTACAGTAACAGACAGAGACAGAGAGAGACAGAGAGAGAGAGAGAAAGAGAGAGAGAGAGAGAGAAAGTGAGACAGAGACAGAAACAGAGAATCAGATTCAGGTGACTTTTTCCAGTGAAGGCCAAGGCTCCTCATGAAACTGTGAAATGAGCAGAAGCTGCATGAATGCGTAGCGTTTTGTTATCAACATTGTAAATGAAATTGAAAACACACAATCTCTTGTCACTTCTTTGTGCATATGTCATTACATATTTTCCATTTCTCTGTGGCTTCTTTGTGTACATGTCTTTATGTACCTGTCTTTGTGTGTTTCCGGTCAGTCTATCATTTCTTTGTGTACATGTCTTTGTGTGTTTCTGGTCAGTCTATCATTTCTTTGTGTACATGTCTTTATGTATATGTCTTTGCGTGTTTCCGGTCAGTCTATCATTTCTTTGTGTACATGTCTTTAGGTACATGTCTTTGTGTGTTTCCGGTCAGTCTGTCGCTTCTTTGTGTACATGTCTTTGTGTGTTTCCGGTCAGTCTATCATTTCTTTGTGTACATGTCTTTGTGTGTTTCTGGTCAGTCTATCATTTCTTTGTGTACATGTCTTTATGTACATGTCTTTGTGTGTTTCCGGTCAGTCTATTATTTCTTTGTGTACATGTCTTTGTGTACATGTCTTTGTGTGTTTCCGGTCAGTCTGTCGCTTCTTTGTGTACATGTCTTTATGTACATGTCTTTGTGTGTTTCTGGTCAGTCTATTATTTCTTTGTGTACATGTCTTTGTGTACATGTCTTTGTGTGTTTCCGGTCAGTCTGTCGCTTCTTTGTGTACATGTCTTTATGTACATGTCTTTGTGTGTTTCCGGTCAGTCTATCATTTCTTTGTGTACATATCTTTGCGTGTATGTCTTTACGTGTTTTCAGTCTGTCTGTCGCTTCTTTGTGTACATGTCTTTGTGTACATGTCTTTGTGTACATGTCTCCATGTGTTTTCAGTCTCCTGTCACTTCTTTGTGTACATGTCTCCATGTTTCGGTCTTTCACTTCTTTGTGTACATATCTTCACGTGTGTTTTCAATTGACATTTCTTTGAGTACATGTCTTCACGTGTTTTTAGTCTGTCACTTCTTTGTGTAATTTGTCTTCACGTGTTTTCTTTCGATTCTTTGGTACATCTTCACTTTTCATTTGTACATTCTTTGAGTACATGTCTTCTACGTGTTTTAGTCTGTCACTTCTTTGTGTATATGTCTTCAGCGTGTTTTAGTCTGTCATCTTTCTTTGTGTATATGTCTGTACATGTTTTGTGTCCGTCACTCTTCTTTGTGTACATATTCACGTGTTTTATGTCTGACACTTCTTTGTGTTATTCGGTCTTCATCTTTTAGTCTTGTCATTCTTTGTGTATATGTCTCCACGTGTTTTAGTCTGACATTTCTTTGTGTACATGTCTTTCACGATGTTTTGTCTGTACTTCTTTGTGTAATGTCTTCCATGTGTTTTAGTCCGTCACTTCTTTGTGTATATGTCTTCACGATGTTTTATTCGGTCACTTCATTTTGTGTACTATTCTTCACGTGTTTTAAAGTTCTGCACATTTCTTTGGTATATGTCTTCACGTGTTTTAGTCTGTCACTTCTTTGTGTATATGTCACCACGTGTTTTAGTCTGTCACTTCTTTGTGTACTATTTCCCACGATGTTTTTAGTCCGTCACTTCTTTGAGTACATGTCTTCACGTGTTTTAGTCTGTCACTTCTTTGTGTACATGTCTTCACGTGTTTTAGTCTGTCACTTCTTTGTGTATATGTCTCCACGTGTTTTCAGTCCTGTCTTACTCTTTGAGTACAATCTTCACGTGTTTTCAGTCTGTCTTATTCTTTGTGTATCAAGTCTTCACGTGTTTTCAGTCTGCTTACTCTTTGTGTACAAGTCTCACGTGTTTTCAGTCTGTCTGTAATCTCTTTGTGTACATGTCTTCACGTGTTTTCAGTCTGTCGTTATCTCTTTGTGTACAAGTCTTCACGTGTTTTCAGTCTGTCTGTACTCTCTTTGTGTACAATTCTTCACGTGTTTTCAGTCTGTCCTGTCACTTTTGTGTACATGTCTTCACGTGTTTTCAGCTGTCCTGTCACCTCTTTGTGTACAAGTCTTAACGTGTTTTCAGTCTGTCTGTCATTCTTTGTGTACATGTCTCCCACATGTTTTCATCCTGTCTGCATTCTTTGTGTACATGTCTCACATGTTTTCAGTCGTCGTCATTCTTTCTGTACAAGTCTTCACATGTTTTATCAGTCTGTCATTCTTTGTGTACAAGTCTTCACGTTTTCAGTCTGTCTTCAGTTCTTTGTGTACATGTCTTCACATGTTTTCAGTCATGTCTGTATCTTTTGTGTACAAGTCTTCACATGTTTTCAGTCATGTCTGTCATTCTTTGTGTACAAGTCTTCACATGTTTTCAGTCTGTCTGTCAGTTCTTTGTGTACAAATCTTCACTGTTTTCAGTCTGTCTGTCATTTCTTTGTGTACAAGTCTTCACATGTTTTAGTCTGTCTGTCATTCTTTGTGTACATGTCTTCACATGTTTTCAGTCTGTCTGTCAGTTCTCTTGTGTACAAGTCTTCACGATGTTTTCAGTCTGTCTGTCATTCTTTGTGTACATGTCTTCACAAGTTTTCAGTCTGTCTGTCATTCTTTGTGTACAATGTCTTACACATGTTTTTCAGTCTGTCTGTCAGTTCTTTGTGTACATGTCTTCACATGTTTTCAGTCCTGTCTGTCAGTTCTTTGTGTACAAGTCTTCACATGTTTTCAGTCTGTCTGTCAGTTCTTTGTGTACAAGTCTTCACATGTTTTCATATTGCACTTCTTTGTGTACAAGTCTTCACGTTTTCAGTCTGTCTGTCAGTTCTTTGTGTACATGTCTTCACATGTTTTCAGTCAGTCTGTCAGTTCTTTGTGTACAAGTCTTCACATGTTTTCAGTCTGTCTGTCAGTTCTTTGTGTACATGTCTTCCACATGTTTTCAGTCTGTCTGTCAGTTCTTTGTGTACAAATCTTCACATGTTTTCAGTCTGTCTGTCAGTTCTTTGTGTACATGTCTCACATGTTTTCAGTCTGTCTGTCAGTTCTTTGTGTACATGTCTTCACATGTTTTCAGTCTGTCTGTCAGTTCTTTGTGTACAGTCTCCACATGTTTTCAGTCTGTCTGTCAGTTCTTTGTGTACATGTCTTCACATGTTTTCAAGTTGTGACACTTCTTTGTGTACTTGTCTTCACGTGTTTTCAGTCTGTCTGACACTTCTTTGTGTTCATGTCTTCACGTGTTTTCAGTCTGTCTGTCACCTCTTTGTGTACAGTCTTCAACTGTTTTCAGCCTGTCTGTCGTTCTTTGACTGTACATGTCATTCACTTTTTTCATGTCTCGTTTTCATTGTCTGTCAGTTCTTTGTGTACATGTCTTCACATGTTTTCAGTCAGTCTGTCAGTTCTTTGTGTACAAGTCTTCACATGTTTTCAGTCTGTCTGTCAGTTCTTTGTGTACATGTCTCCACATGTTTTCAGTCTGTCTGTCAGTTCTTTGTGTACAAATCTTCACATGTTTTCAGTCTGTCTGTCAGTTCTTTGTGTACATGTCTCCACATGTTTTCAGTCTGTCTGTCAGTTCTTTGTGTACAAGTCTTCACATGTTTTCAGTCTGTCTGTCAGTTCTTTGTGTAATGTCTCCACATGTTTTCAGTCTGTCTGTCAGTTCTTTGTGTACATGTCTTCACATGTTTTCAATTTGACACTTCTTTGTGTTCTTGTCTTCACGTGTTTTCAGTCTGTCTGACACTTCTTTGTGTTCATGTCTTCACGTGTTTTCAGTCTGTCTGTCACCTCTTTGTGTACATGTCTTAACGTGTTTTCAGCCTGTCTGTCTTCTTTGTGTACATGTCTTCACGTGTTTTCATGCTGTTTGTCCCTCTTTGTGTACATATCTTCACGTGTTTTCATCCTGTCTGTCTTCTTTATGTACATGTCTTAACGTTTTTCAGTCTGTCTGTCAGTTCTTTGTGTACAAGTCCTCACGTGTTTTCAGTCTGTCTGTCAGTTCTTTGTGTACATGTCTTCACATGTTTTCAGTCTGTATGTTAATTGTTTGTGTACAAGTCTTCACATGTTCTCATCCTGTCTGTCACCTCTTTATGTACATGTCTTCACATGTTTTCATCCTGTCTGTCACCTCTTTGTGTACAAGTCTTCACGTGTTTTCATCCTGTCTGTCACCTCTTTGTGTACAAGTCTTCACGTGTTTTCAGTCTGTCTGTCACCTCTTTGTGTACAAGTCTTCACGTGTTTTCATCCTGTCTGTCAGTTCTTTGTGTACAAGTCTTCACATGTTTTCATCCTGTCTGTCAGTTCTTTGTGTACAAGTCTTCACGTGTTTTCATCCTGTCTGTCACCTCTTTTTCAAGTCTTCACGTGTTTTCAGTCTGTCTGTCACCTCTTTGTGTACAAGTCTTCACGTGTTTTCATCCTGTCTGTCAGTTCTTTGTGTACAAGTCTTCACATGTTTTCATCCTGTCTGTCACCTCTTTGTGTACAAGTCTTAACGTGTTTTCATCCTGTCTGTCAGTTCTTTGTGTACAAGTCTTCACATGTTTTCATGCTGTCTGTCAGTTCTTTGTGTACAAGTCTTCACGTGTTTTCAGTCTGTCTGTCACCTCTTTGTGTACAAGTCTTCATGTGTTTTCATCCTGTCTGTCAGTTCTTTGTGTACAAGTCTTCACATGTTTTCATCCTGTCTGTCACTTCTTTGTGTACAAGTCTTCACATGTTTTCAGTCTGTCTGTCACCTCTTTGTGTACAAGTTTCACGTGTTTTCAGTCTGTCTGTCAGTTCTTTGTGTACAAGTCTTCGCGTGTTTTCATGCTGTCTGTCACCTCTTTGTGTACATGTCTTCACATGTTTTCAGTCTGTCTGTCACCTCTTTGTGTACAAGTCTTCACGTGTTTTCATGCTGTCTGTCACCCCTTTGTGTAAAGTCTTCACGTGTTTTCAACCTGTCTGTCACTTCTTTGTGTACAAGTCTTCACATGTTTTCAGTCTGTCTGTCACTTCTTTGTGTACAAGTCTTCACGTGTTTTCATGCTGTCTGTCACCTCTTTGTGTACAAGTCTTCACGTGTTTTCAGCCTGTCTGTCAATTCTTTGTGTACATGTCTTCACATGTTTTCAGTCTGTGTGTCACCTCTTTGTGTACATGTCTTCACGTGTTTTCAGTCTGTCTATCACCTCTTTGTGTACATGTCTTCACATGTTTTCAGTCTGTCTGTCAGTTCTTTGTGTACAAGTCTTAACGTGTTTTCATCCTGTCTGTCACCTCTTTGTGTACAAATCTTCACATGTTTTCAGTCTGTCTGTCACCTCTTTGTGTACATTCTTCACATGTTTTCAGTCTGTCTGTCAGTTCTTTGTGTACAAGTCTTCACATGTTTTCATCCTGTCTGTCACCTCTTTGTGTACAAGTCTTCACATGTTTTCAGTCTGTCTGTCAGTTCTTTGTGTACATGTCTTCACGTGTTTTCAGTCTGTCTGTCAGTTCTTTGTGTACATGTCTTCACATGTTTTCAGTCTGTCTGTCAGTTCTTTGTGTACAAGTCTTAATGTGTTTTCAGTTTGTCTGTCTTCTTTGTATACAAGTCTTCACATGTTTTCAGTCTGTCTGTCACCTCTTTGTGTACAAGTCTGATCAGGAAGTATCTCTCTGTCGAAACAACTGCAAAACTCGTTCTCTCCTTCATAATGTCTCGCATTGACTATTGCAATTCACTCCTGTCTGGTCTTCCTGCCTCCACCATTCACATCCTACAGCGCATTCAAAACAATGCTGTACGCCTTGTACTCAAAAAGAAAAAAGCTGACCACATATCTCTTCTCCTGGCACAACTTCACTGGCTCCCTGTATCAAAGCACATACAGTACAAACTAGACACCATGTGCTACAAAAGCCTCAATAATGCAGCCCCCGATTACCTGTCAAGCCTACTTGAGATCTATGTTCCCTCACGTACCCTCCGCTCTGCCTCCGATCCTCTGACTTTTCGCTTTCCACGCACTAAGCTCAATACCTATGGTCCACGAGCCTTCTCTGTTTCTGGTCCACTCTCCTGGAACAAACTTCCTCTCTCAGTCCGTCAGCAACCTACTTTTGTCTCCTTCAAGTCCGCTCTCAAAACTCACCTTTTCTCCTCTGCATAAAATCCTAACCTCACTCAACCCCCCTCTGCAGCCTGTCTCCGCTCGGAGGGGAATCACATTGTTATAATATATAATTGTATATGATATGCTCTCTATAATTTTCCATTGCTTTTATTCTTGCTTTTATTGCTTTTATTCTTTCTCCCCATTTATAGCCATGCGTGTGTGTGTTGTGTGTGTGTGGTGTGTGTGTGTGTGTGTGTGTGTGTGTGTGCGTGTGCGTGCGTGTGTGTGCGTGCGTACGTGCGTGCGTGCGTGCGTGCGTGTGTGTCTGTTTCAGCGCTTAGATTTGATTTTATCAAGATTTTGCGCTATATAAATATTATAATTATTATTATTATTAAGTCTTAACGTGTTTTCAGTCTGTCTGTCTTCTTTGTGTACAAGTCTTCACATGTTTTCAGTTTGTCTGTCTTCTTTGTGTACAAGTCTTCACATGTTTTCAGTTTGTCTGTCTTCTTTGTGTACAAGTGTGCAGTCTGCCTGCAACCTTCTTTGTGAACATGTCTTCAACTGTGTCCTGTTCCTTCCCTGCTACCCCACCTGTGTGTGTCATCATCTCTCCCATCCTGTCTCTGTCAAATTTAGACATGGTCCCATCCCAAGACACACTGTACTGAAAGTCAACATATCAAAGATTTTGCGCCAGTGATTTGGGTTTTACGCAGACTGAAGGAGTCTGCCAGATAACAGAAGGCAGAATGGGTGGAGCGCATAAGGAATTCTCTGATTGCGATAATTTTCTTTCAATAAACTCCAAACTAACAAACATAATGGCATGCGAACGTGTCGACCTCCAAACGACAGCGTACATAGGAAGACACTGATGTTGTCAAATTATTAATATGAATGAGTTGGGATGTATCATCATCATCATCATCATCATCATCATCATCATCATCATCATCATCAAGTGCCCTGCCGCATGGCGTTGGTGATCATGGCCCTCTATACGAATCCATCCCTTGTCGCTGCAAGTATATCT
>JAPXFY010005724.1:10000-14327 GCA_030674185.1 Monoplex corrugatus
TGTATGTGTTGTGGATGTGATGTGATGTGATGTGATGTGTGTGTGTGTATTGTGATGTGATGTGTGTGTGTTGTGTGTATGGTGTTGTGATGTGATGTGATGTGATTGTGATGTTTATGTGATGGTGATGTGATTGTGTGTGGTGTGTGTGTATTGTGATGTGATGGTGTGTGTGTGTATGTGTTGTGATGTGATGTGATGTGTGTATGTGTTTGTGATGTGATGTGATGTGATGTGATGTGTGTATGTGTTGTGTGATGTGATGTGATGTGTGTGGTATGTGTTTGTGTGGTGATGGTGATGGTTGATGTGATGTGTGTATGTGTGGTGTGATGGTGTGTTGGTGTGATGTGATGTGGTGTGGGTGTTGTGTGGATGGTGATGTGTGGTTGAGTGTGGATGTGATGTGATGTGTGTGTGTGTGTGGTTGGTGTGATGTGATGTGTGTGAGTATGTGATGTTTGATGTGATGTGTGGTGGTGTGTGTGTGGTTGTGGTGTGAGTGTGATGTGATGTGATGTGATGGTGATTGGTGTGTGTGTGTATTGTGATGTGATGTGTGTGTGGGTGTGTGTTGTGGATTGGGTGTGGGTGTTGGGTGGTGGTGGTGGGTTGTTGGGGTTGGTGGGTGGGTGGGGGTTTGGTGGTTGTGGGGGGTGGTGGGTGTGTGGGTGTTTTGGGTGTTGGGTTGGTGGTGGGGGTGGTGGGTGGGGTTGGTGGTGGTGTGGTGTGGTTGTGTGGTGTTGGTGTGTGGGGGGTTGGGGGGGGTTGTGTGGTGTGTGTGGGGTGGTTGTGTGGTGGGTGGTGTGGTGTGGGTTGTGGGGTTGTGGTGGGGGTGGGGTGTTGTGTGGTGTTGTGGTTGGTGTGGGGTGTGTTGGGGGGTGTGGGTGGTGTTGGTGGGGTGGTGGGGGGGGTGTGGGTGTGTGGGTGTGGGGTGGGTGTTGGGTGGTGGGTGGTTGGGTGTTGGTGTGTGTTGTGGGTTGGTTGGGGTGGGTGGTTGGGTGGTGTGGGTGGTTTGGTGGGGTGTGTGTGTTGGGTGTGGGTTGTGGGTGGTTTGGTGTGGTGGGTTGTTGGTGGTGTGGTGGTGTGTGGTTGGTGGGGGGTGTGTTGTTGTGTGTGGTGGTTGTTGGGTGGTGGGGGTGGGTTGGTGGTGTTGTGTGTGTGGGGGGTGTGGTTGTGTGTGGGGTGGGGGGTGTGTGTGGGGTTGTGTGGTGGTGGGTTTGTGGGGGTGGTGGTTGTGGTTGGGTTGGTGGTGGTGTTGGTGGGTGGTGTGTGGGGGTGGGTTGGTGGTGGGGTGGTGGGGTGGGGTGGTGGTTGGGTGTGGGGGTGGGGGGTGGTTGTGTTGGGTGGGTGGTGGTGGGGGTGGGGTTTGGTGGTGGGGGGGTGGGTGTGGTGTGGGGTGGTGTGGTGTTGGTGGGTTGGTGGTGTGTGTGGGTTGTGGTGTGTGGGGTGGGTGTTGTGGTTGTGGTGGTGTGGGGTGTGGTGTGGGTGGGTGTGGTTGGTGGGTTGGGGTGTTGTGGGGGTGGTGTGGGTTGGGGTGGTTTGGTGGTGGGGTGTGTGTTGTGTGGTTGTGTGGGTGTGTGGTTGGGTGTGGGTGGGGTGTGTTGTGTGTGGTTGTGTGGTGGTGGTGGGGTGGTTGGGTGTTGGTGGGGGGTTGTGGTGGTGGGGTTGGGTGTTGTGTTTGGTGGTGTGGGTGGGTTGGTTGTTGTGTTTGTTTGGGGTGTTTGTGGTGTGTGGTGGTGGTGGTGTGTTGGTGGTGGGTGGTGGTGGTGTTGGTGGTGGTTGGGGGGTGGTGTGGTGTTGTGGTGTGGTGGATTGTGTGGTGGTGGTGTGGGTTTGGTGGTTGTTTGGGGTGGTGGTGTGGGTTGTGGGTGTGGGGGGTTGGGGGTGGTTGGTTGGGTGGGGGGTGGGTTTTGTTTTTGTGGGGGAGGTGTGTTGGTGTGTTTTGATATATCGTTGGGTGTGTTTTGTTGTTTTTTTGTTTAATTTTTTATGAAAGGGGGTTGGGTTATTTTTGATGTATTGTGTGTGTGTGTATTTATGGTGGTTTGTGATTTTGATGTTGGGTTTTTGTTTTGGTTTTTGGGTTTATAGGGTTGGGGTTTTTCCTTTTGTGAAAAAGGGGAAGAATTTCCTTTCCCCGTAGCACCCAATTTTTACGGGGATTTTGGGAAAAAAATTAGAGGGGGATGAAAATTTTAAAGGGCAACCCAAAGCCCCCCCCCCCCCCTTTTCAAAAAAAATCCAAAATTCTAAAAAATTTTCAAAATGTGTGAACAGAATTTTTTTCGGGACCGAAATTTTAAAATGTTTTTCACTGGGGTTTTCGTAAACCCTTTCCCAACAGTCGTGTTTTTTTGTACAATTTTTCAATAAAGGACCAAAATATAAAAATCTGGTTTTTTCGGAATTTTTTTTTTTAAAAGGGGGGGTTTTTTTGGGGCTTCCCCCTTTTTTTTTTCTTTTTATATATATATATTTTATGCCCTTTTTTTTTTTTTGGGTTTTCATTATTCTTTTATTATTCATTTTTTATTCATTTTTTTCATTTTCATTGTTTTTTGTTTGCCCTTTTTATTATTAAATTTTTCATTTTTTTAAAAATTTGGGGTTTTTCTTTTTTCCTTTTTTCCGGTTTTAATTCTTTTTTTTGCATTCTTAAATTATTTTAATTTTTGTTATTATTTTCATTGTTTTTTAAATTCATTTTTTCTTTCATTCATTTTTTATTTTCTTTTTTTATTATTCAATATCGTTCATTATTCATGAGTCTTTTGCCCGTCTTGGGATTTTTTATTCCATCGGTTTTATAGAGTTCAAATTATTCAATCATTCATCCACCCATTCATTCATTCATTCATTCATTCATCTTTTTCGTTCCGTCCGTTTTTTCATTCGTGCGTTCATTCTTTATTCGTTGATCGATCCTTCACTCTTTCATCGATTATTTTTATGCTTTTCGTCGTTCATTCGTTCGATCGACCCATTTTTTTTCTTTTTATTGGTCCGTTCATCCATGTCCCCAAATTTTCATTTTTCATTTATTCGTTCTTTTGGGTATCCTTCCTTCATTTCATTTCATTTTTTCCTTTCTTTCTTTGGATAAAAGGGTATGTCTGGGGAGAAATGGGTGTAGTCTTTTAGTGTTAAAGAAAAATTGTTCCGTACATTTCATAGATAAAGCTATCTATTTATCTATCTATTTTATCCCACTATCTATCTATCTATCTATCTATCTGTCTATCTATTATCTACTTCTGTCTGTCTGTCTATCTGTCTATTATATATCCCTGCCCCCTGTTACTTCTTTTCATATATTGGGTGTAAGTAAATGAACGAATGTGTTTGGGGGGGGGGGGGAGAGGGGGTATGCGAGTGTGTACTGCTTGTGTATATGCTTACGGTAAAAAAAAATGTGCGTATGTGTGCGTGCTTGTACTGCGGGGTGGTATGTGTGTGTGTGTGTTTGTTTTTTGTGGTGGTGTGTGTGTGTGTGTTTTTGTTTTGTGGTTGTAATTTTTTTTGTTGTTGTTGTACTCTTTCCCCTCCTTATAAAGGGGCACGCCCAAAACTGTGTGTGTTGGGGGGTGGGGTGTGTGTGTGTGGTTGTGTGTGTGTGTGTGTGTGTGTGTGTTTGGGTTTTTGTATTGGGTTTTTGTAATTGAAACCTCTTTCCCCCTTCCCCTTTTTAAAAAAACGCAATATGTGTGTTGTGTGTGGGGGGGGTGTATGTTGGGGGGTGTTGTTTTTGTTGAATTGGGAATTTCCCCTTTCCCCTCCTTATAAAGACACGCAAAAAACTGCGCGCGCGCGGGGCGCGGCGCATGTGTGTATTGTTGGTGTGTGGGGGGTGGGGTGTGTGTGTGTGTGGTGTGTGTGGTGGTGTGGTGTTTTTTGTTTGTAGTTGTTGTTGTAAATTTAAAAATCTTTCCCCTCCTTATTTAAAAACCCCGCAATACTCTGTGTTGGTGTGTGTTTGTTGTTTTTGTGTTTTTGTAATTAATCTCTTTTCCCCCCTTAAAAGGAAAAAGCAATACCTTTTTGGGGTTTTTGGGGTGTTAATTTTAATATAAAATTTTTTATATAAATATATATAATATAAAAATATGTGTGTGTGTGTGGGTGTTTTGGGTGTGTTTTGTGGGGGGGGGGTGTATGGTGTGTGTTTTTGGGGGGGGTGTGTTGGTGTGTTGTGGTGGGGGTTTTTAAATTGTTTAATTAACCTCTTTCCCCCCCTTTTTAAAAACAGCAAAATGTTTTTTTGTGTTGTGTTGGTGTGTTTTGTGTTTTTTGGTGTGTGGTGTGGTTGTGTGTTTTGTTTTGTTTT
>JAPXFY010005725.1:7500-14325 GCA_030674185.1 Monoplex corrugatus
GGTACAGAAATTGATGTTGATTAAATGGTTATTTCAGACTGTCAATATACTAATCTCATTTTCATTGTTCTTGCGTATGCGTAACTTTTATTTTGTTTGAAAGAAGTATATTTTTAATCGAGAGCTGATGAATATTGTGTATATTGTATATGCTGGAAGTCTCTGTCTGTCTGTCTGTCTGTCTGTCTCTGTCTCTGTCTCTCTCTCTCTCTCTGTCTCTGTCTCTCTCTCACGCACACATGAACACAGAGTTTATAATACGTTTTTACAGGAGAGTGAAAAGTGATGTGCTTTCATTTATCTTTTTGCTATATATTTCAAACTCGTAGGCCTACGTAGGCCTACACTTTTCTATCGTCATTATTTCCATTATGCGTTTCTTTCTTTCTTTTTCTTATTTAATTTTTCTCTCATTTTTTTTCTTCTTTTTTCTCTGCTTTTCTGTCTTTTTTTTTCATATTTCATAGACGAGATAATCACCATTCACTTTGATCAACAACTAATCTTGTGTCTGTGAACTTAATTATTAATTAATCTAGAATGAACCAGAATCATTATTCGTTCGCTGAGCTATAAATAAACATAGTGTTTTCCTGGATGTCGTTGTTTCCATTGGAACGGAATTTTCCAATCAACGTAATGGAATCTTTTCATAAGCACAGCAACAACGCTCTTTCACAACCCCGCACGGTCTATTTTTAACGACATTACAGATCCCCGAAAACTATATTTAGCGTTTACTCGTACTATTTAAAATGCTTTCAAACTCTGACCCCTTACCATTTCTGTGCAGATTGCCGAAGGAGAAGGAGGTGAAGCGACATATTTTTCAAAGAGAGACAAATGAATGCCTATGAATACCAATATGGCTCGACCTATTATCTGGGAAACGAGTATCAAAAAGATTGCTGTCAAACGTTTGAACCGGTTTCGCCGAAGGCGAAGATACCTCTGCGATCAGCCTTGAAGACAACCGCCAGGGATCTTATACCTCCGAAACAAGTGTCTTTTACTTTGCCGGAAACGGTAAAGAGGCAGCGTGTTGATGAGAGTTTTAACCTGAAGACAGAGACAAACGCTTTTCTTGGTGGTGAGTAGATTTTCATTTCTATAATTAACCCTTTGGCTTCCGCACCCTGTCCACCAACCGTAAAAACTTAAGCCTTTGCCTCCCTCACCCTCTTGATAGGGTGAGGGAATCAAAGGGTTAAGTTTATGCTTTGCTAGCATGGTTGACAATGCAGGACACTGGTGGACAAGGCGAGGGAGTCAAGGGTTAAAACATTTTTAAAACTACATCTGTAAATATTGTATCGGTGCCACTGTGTGTGCTTGTGTGTGTGTGTGTGTGTGTGTGTGTGTGTGTGTGTGTGTGTGTGTGTGTGTGTGTGTGTGTGTGTGTGGAGAGAGAGAGAGAGAGAGAGAGAGAGAAAGAGAGTGTGTGTGTGTGTGCATGTATGTGTTCAATGTGTGTGTGTGTGTGTGTGTGTGTGTGAGAGAGAGAGAGAGAGAGTGTGTGTGTGTGTGTGTGTGCATGTATGTGTTGAATGTGTGTGTGTGTGTGTGTGTGTGTGTGTGTGTGTGTGTGTGTGTGTGTGTGTGTGTGTGTGTGTATGTGTGTGTGTGGTACGTGTGTGAGTGTGTTGAATCTATCTATCTATCTTCTCTCTCTCTCTCTCTCTCTCTCTCTCTCTCTCTCTATATATATATATATATAATATGTGTGTGTGTGTGTGTGTGTGTGTGTGTGTGTGTGTGTGTGTGTGTGTGTGTAAGTGTTTTCTTTTGTCTTCACTTGCCTTGTCTTGTTTTGATTCATTTTGTCTTATCATGTCTTGTTGTGACATTCATTTTTGATTTCATTTGTCTTGTCTTGTCATGTTTTGACTTATCTTGCCTTGTCTTGTCTTGTCATGTTTTGACTTATCTTGCCTTGTCTTTGTCTTATCGGTATGTTCCTTGCCTTGTCACTGTTTTGACTTTAATTCTCTTGCCTTGTCTTGTCTTGTCCTGTCTTGTCTTGTCTTGTCTTGCCTTGCCCTGTCTTGTCCTGTCTTGTCTTGTCTTGCCCTGTCTTGTCTTGTCTTGCCTTGCCTTGTCTTGTCTTGCCCTGTCTTGTCTTGTCTTACCTTGTCTTGCCCTGTCTTGTCTTATCTTGTCTTGTCTTGCCTTGTCTTGTCTTGCCCTGTCTTGTCTTGCCTTGCCTTGTCTTACCTTGCCTTGTCTTGTCTTGCTTGTCTTCAAGTCCTACCCTGCCTTGCATAGTTTTGTCTTGTCTTTTGTCTTACTTCGGTTTTTCTTGCATAGTTGGATCTTGTTTTTCTTTGTCTCTGTATTCACTTGTTTTAGCTTTCATTGTCTTGAATGTTGTTGTCTTGTCTTTGTTTAGTGTTGTTGTTGTTGTTCTTCTTCTTTTTCTTCCTCCTCCTCCTCCTCCTCCTCCTCTTTTCTTCTTCTTTTCTTTCTCTTTTTTTCTCTTTTCATGCCTTCTCCTTCTTCCTTTTCTGTGTTATTTTTTCTTGTCTTGTTTGATTTTGATCTTGCCTGGGTTTGTTTTGCATATTCTTGGCCTCTCTTGTTCTGTTCTATTCAATTTTATCCTCTCTTGTCTTGTCTTGCACTGTTCAATTATTTGTCATCTTCTATCATTCCTCTCTTTACACAGCCTGTCTCCACTCGGAGGGGAATCACATTGTAATATATGATTGTATGTAATATGCTCTCTATAATTTTCCATTGCTTTTATTCTTTCTCCCCATTTATAGCCGTGTGCGTGTGCGTGTGCGTGCGTGCGTGTGTGTGTGTGTGTGTGTGTGTGTGTGCGTGCGTGCGTGCGTGTGTGTGCGTGCGTGCGTGTGTGTCTGTTTTAGCGCTTAGATTTGATCTTATCAAGATTTTGCGCTATATAAAATATTGTATATTATTATTATTATTATATTATTACTCAGTGATTCATTTGTAAAGTGACTCATTTAAAATTGACTCATTTTAAAGTGACTCATTTTAATTCCTTCGTTTCTGACAACAGGTGACATGGAAGCCACCAAGGCAGCTGTGCTCTTCATGGACGTGCCAGAGGTCCTGGTCCAGCTGGTGATTGACACCCAGCACCTGGAACCTCGTCACAAATTCAGCAATGCGGAGCAGCTGTTCCAGCTGGTCAACGAGCTGGCTGACAACCCCCAGCGACAGGCTGACCTCCACATGAAACTGTACAAGCATCAGCAGGCCACGAAGACCTGGTCAAGCACTGCAGGGAACTCGAAGAACCAGTATGGGGTTGGGAACAGTGCGTGCAGCGTTGGGGGAGATTGTCAGAAGCTTCCTACAGGGATGCCGGAAGAATCTTGTCAGTCGACAACAACGTTGTCTTCGTCATATCCCAGCTCGTCCTTCAGTGCAGCTGTAGGGTCTCTTGACACCCACGATCATTCTCAGCCAGAGATGGGGAGAAAATCTGGGTCAACAAAGGGAGCAGCATTGCCTTTGTCTATAACGACGGTTGCACGTTCTGAAATTAGCTGCGGGTTTGCACACAACGAAGACAAGGTGGACCAGGCCTCAGAGACGAGCCTGCCCTGTCCCAGTATCACCCAGGAGCCAGCAACGCCCAACACCCCCAAGATTTCAACAAGAAGGGAACTCCAGAAGCGAGTGAAGAAGCTGGCCGCTGAGAACGTACGACTGACCAAACGTAAGATGTGCCGCGCGTGTAAGAAGGTCGAGCTGTCCAGCAGCGGAGCGACCTTCCTGCCCTGCGGTCACTTCATCACCTGTGAGGTGTGTGCTGAGAAGTTTGACGACTGTCCGGCCTGTGGCAAGGTCATCATGGGTACCGTACGGACCTTCTTGTCCTGAAACGTCCGGTCTGGAACAAACGATGGCAGCTTCAAAGAACTCTTGACGCTATCAACTTTCACTGCAACAAACGGTGGAGGCTTCAAAGAACTCTGACACTATCAACTTCTACGTCTTGTCTGTCGTCTTTCCAGAACTCTGTCTATCTATCTATCTGTCAATGTATCAATCCATGTATCTATCTATGTGTCTATGCTTACACCCATGCAAAACGTTCTTTCAGTTCTGGAAAGACGACAGACAAGACGTATGCTCAGGCAATTGTCTTCTACGGAGGCAGAAATGCTTCATTAACAGTTGAAAAAAATCAACAACTGTCCATAGCTGTATTGTTTTTGTTGGTTTTTTAAGACCTTGAACTTTCCAGACCCCTAAAGATCCCAACACTGTCGACTTTCCAGAACTGTCAGGTTGCCAAAACCCTAGTTTGACATTGTCAGCAGAAACTCTATCTATCTATCTGTCCGTCTGTCTGTCTGTCTGTCTATCTATCTATCTGTCAAAGTATCAATCCATTATCTATCTATGTTTCTATGTTTACACCCATGCAAAACGTTCTTATGTGGCAGACATATGCTCAGGCAATTGTCTTCTACGGAGGCAGAAATGCTTCATTATCAGTTGAAAAAAGTCAACAACGTTGAGTTTTTTTCATTGTGACGAAAAATATTTAAGATGAAGGATACATGTATTCTTCCTTTCGAGGAATAGTTGTCTTTTCTTCAGAGGCAGAAATGCTTCGTTATCAGTGGCAAAAAATCAGCAATGTTGAGATTTTTCCATTGTCACGAAAAATGTTTCGCATGAAGGATACATGTATTCTTCGTTTCGATAAACGTTTGCATGTGGTAGGGTTGTTTTAAAGTATTGTGTATGTTTTCAAACGGCTATAGCCCTGATATGACTCTAAGCACTCGCCGGACTTTAGACAAAAATAACAACTAAAGGTGTGTTTTATTTTCAGACAAAACGTTTGTTTTGGTGAGGTAGAAATGCTTCATTTTTAGACAAACATTTGTCAGTACGAGGTAGAGATGCTTTAATTTCAGAGAAAACATTTGCATGAGGTAAAGATATTTTAATATCACAAAACATATGCATGAAGTGTAGACAGTTCGTTTCCAGACAAAACATCTGAGTCAAACGTTTATATAAGGCAGAAATATTTGTTTTCAAAGAAAGTTTGTGTGGTGTAGAAATACTACATTTTGAACAAAACAAAATACTTTAATGTTATTTTACTTTCCTGTGAAGGAAAAACATTTCAAACACAAACAGAATATTGTACGGGGAACAGAAAATTCTGTCTCAAACAGAACACCTGTTATTGACTTTATTTTTGTGTGTAAGGCACAGAACTTACTTCTCGAAGAAAACATATGCATGGAGTTAAGATACTTTGTTTTTCAGGCAAGCCATTATATGAGGTAGAAATGCTTCAATCTTTAAAAAAAATATCCGTGGGAGGTAGAAGTAATTTAAAACAAATATTTGTATGAGACAGAGACACTACAAATTTGAGATAATGGTTGTATAAAATTAAGGTACTTTTTTTATTTTAAACATGTTTTTACTCCGAAGAAAATGTGATAATATAAGACTTTAGCGAAACATCAAGTACATAATTATTGGAAAGGAAGTGACTATGAAGAAATATATATCTGTGATTTTACTAAATACATATGTAAATATAGAGTTTATTCTCAGACAAAATAGTCTAACAGTTAGCGATGCTTAGCACCCAGGCAAAACTTTGTATCAGTCACGCTTTATTTTCTCATTTACAAGAAATGTTCATGATGTGACAGTGGTTTACTTCACGGAAACAAAACGCTTTTCTTTTCGTAAAGTAGTTATGCTTCACACTAGGCGGAAAATGGTTTCCCCCATGCCCCTTTGAAGTAGTGATGCCTCACATTCACAAAGTAGTGTTTTTTCTCAATAAACTTGTGATCCCTTGTCATCAAGAAAACAAAATGTGTATTTTTTCATGAGGCAGTGATGCCTTACACTGAGGGAAAAACACTTTTTTTTTTTAGGTAAAGATGTCTTACATTGAAAAAAAAAAAAAAATCAGGAGACACAGATCAAGAGACAGATAATCTAGGAAAATAAGGTGCCTGATGAAGAAACGACTCTATATCTGACATTAAGAAACACAATTTGAAAAGGTAGTGATACCTTTCATTTAACTGACGATATAAATCAATGCATGTGTTGTAATGTAGGACTGGAAATGTCAAATGTTTTTGTTTAATGTTATATGTGTTTTCTTCATTTATCTGCTTCTTTCTTTCTTTGTTAGTTTATCTCAAAATCTATTCTCATCCCCAAGACCTTGCCAGCGTGTATAGCATATGCGTAGGTACAGGGCTTATGCCATGATCTTTTTTATCTTATCCATCACATGGCATCTGTGGCGTGAGCGCATATGGAACTTATTCCAAGCGTGGAGACGACATCTTGAGAAAGTGAAAGTGAAACTGAGATATATAGTTTATCCCACATACTGATATTCTAAAGGAATTGTACTCTTCCTTTGTAGCTGGCTATCTGTGCTGGTTTATTTTATTTTTCCTGGTACACGAAATGCAATGTAAAATCTAAACACAGTCGTGAAACAATTTGCTGTTAAATATATGATGTTCTTCTAGTTGGTACTGTTAATTTAGTTATAAATTTATGTGATAAAACTGACAGCCTTATAGTTTTCGTCTAACACACACACACACACACACACACACACACACACACACACACACACACACACACACACACACACACACACACACACACACACACACACACACATGTGGATATATATATATATATATATATATATATATATATATATATACACAAAGTATAGTTGGATATTCTTGATAGAACTGTCAGCAGCCCTTTCGTACATGGGGCATGAAATTATTATTATTATTATTATTATATATATATATATATATATATATA
>JAPXFY010005726.1:0-10000 GCA_030674185.1 Monoplex corrugatus
TTGATACCCCGAGAAAGTAGGGGCTGTTTCTTCGACTAGGGGGTTATGGGGCGTGGGGGTTTGAGGGTGTGAATTATAGGGGGGTGTGTCGGGGTGGGATGGGGGGGGTAAGGTGTTGGGGGGGGGGGTGTGTGTAGACCCCCCCCCCCCTCCCCCCCCCCCCCCCCCCTTTCTCCATCTCTCCCCTTTTTTTTGTGCCTACTGTCGCTCAATCTTTTTTTTTTTTTTTCTTTTTTTATTTCTTTCTTTCTTTTTTTTTTCTTTTTTTTCTTTCTTCCTTTTTTTTTTTTTTTCTATAAAGAAAATTCCCAACAAGATTTTTCGTGTTTTTTTAGTGAAATATGTAGGCCTACCAAATTTCTGATCAATCTACGAAGTGTGAGGAACTGAAATCTGTTATTTAGACAGTAAAGCTCTAACTCAAGATAACTCGGACAAAAATCATAAAATGAATAAAAAAAAAAAAAAAAAAAAAATAAATAGAAAATGAAGAAAAATCAAATTCTTTGTTATAAAAATTCTGTGAAAGCACTTTCTTCAGAAATGTCTACAAATTTATGTCACCTTTTTTTCCCAGTACATGACAAGGTTTGGCAGAACAAATCGGGGGAAGCCAGACTGCAGAAGGTCCTCAGAGGAGAAACCCCCCCGTCAAGCAAGTGTTTCGGCCCTTGGCCTTAATCCTGACATTCAAAGGGGGCCGGGCCGCATCCAGGCATCCCCGGGGACGCCCCCTGCTGTCGCCTTTTTTTTTTTTTCCCCATACACGACAAGCTTTTTGTTTTATGTCAACCAAAAAAATTCTGAAAAGTCACGGGTCACAGTAACCTTGAAAATACAAAAATTTGATTTTTTTTTTGTTATCACTTTGTTTTGTTTTGTTTTAGTTTGGTTTTGGTTTTTGGTTTGGGTTTTGGGTTTGGGTTTGTTTGTTTTTTTGTTTGTTTGTTTTTTTTTGTTTTTTTTTGATTTTGTTTGGTTGGTTTTTGGTTTGGGTTTGGGTTTTGGTTGGTTTGGTTGGGTTTTTTGGGTTGTTGGGGGGGTTTGGTTGGGGGTTGGTTGGTTGTTGGTTGGTTGGTTGGGGGTTGGGGGGGTTGGGTTTGGGGTTTTGGTTGGTTGGTTGGTTGGTTTGGGTTGGTTTGTTGGGTTGGTTGGTTGGTTGGTTGGTTGTTGGTTGGTTTTTTTGGTTGGGTTGGTTGGTTGGTTGTTTGGTTTTGGTTGGTTGGATGGTTTTGGGCTGGTTGGTTGTTTACTTTGTTTCTTTCTTTCTTTCTTTCTTTTTGTTTCTTGTTTTTTTGTTTCTTTGTTTCTTTGTATAAACAAAAAGACGTTTTTTTAAAAATTTGCTTGGCTATCTCGTTTTTCCTGTTTTTTGTTTCTTCGCTTAAAGGGAAATGTTTTGTTAAAGGGTCAGTGTGAAATGTGGGTGTTGCGCAACGCGAAGCGGCAAACCGTGTAATTTTACATTCATCTTTCCTGTTTTTCTTATTCGGGTAATCTGAGGAGCTGAAAGCATGAAAGTTCGAGTTGAAAAAAAAACCTAGCATGTTAGCTGTTTGGTTTTTTGTTTTTTTGGTCATTCTTTCGTTTTGTGCTGCATGCTGCGTGCGTGCGTGCGGGCGGGTGGGGGTGGGGGTTTTCATCGTTCGTTTTGTTTGTTTGTTGTTTGCTGTCAGCATAGTCATCAGTCAAGGGTTTTGGTTTGGTTTGGTTTTGGGTCGGTTACCCCCTTTCTCTCGTTTGCCGTCCTGCCTTTTTCTCTTTCTTTTCCTTTCCTCTTTTCTTTTCTCTCTCTCTCTATCTCTCTCTCTCTCCTCTCCTCCTCTCCCCTCTCTCTCCCTCTCTCTCCCTCTCCCCCCCGGTAAGTAAACTAAACTTTTCTTTTATAGAAAAGAAAGGCCTCGCCGTTGTTTGTTCAAGGGTTTGTCATAAAAAAGGGTTTTTATGTTCTTTTTACCGCCCCTCCCCCCCCCCCCCCCACCCGCTAACCTGCTTTTGATGCTCTTTTGTTGTTGTTGTTGCTGTTGCGTTGTTATTTTTTTTGGGTCGTCGGATGAAAAGCGTTTTTTGAAAGGGAGATTCTCGAAAGGGGCTTTTACAATTCAAACACAGGCCCAGTAATATATCCCCACAATCATTTAAAACATGCCCGCTGTGTTGTGGTTTTTGAGTCGTTTTGTTGTGGGGTGGTTGTTCCGTCACGTCGTGTTGTTGTTGTTGTTGTTGTTTTGGAGTCGGGGTGAGAGGAAGAAAAGGGAAGGGAGGGAAAAGAAGCCCCCCCCCCCCCCCCTTTTTTTTTTTCCCCCGAAAATTTTCCCCCTTTTTTTTTTTTTTTTTTTTTTTTAAAAGCCCCCTTTGCCCGCCCCCGTTTTTTTTCCGGGGGGGGGCCCCCTTTTTTTTTTTTTTTTTTTTTTTTTTTCCCCTTTTTTTTGGGGGTTTTTTTTACCCTTTTTCCCGGGGGTCCCCCCTTTTTTTTTTCCCCTTTTTTACGGGCCCCCTCCCCCCCCCCCTTCCTATTCTTTCTCTTTTCTTTCTTTTTTTTTTTGTTTTTATTCTCTCTCACTCTAAACGGGACAACGATATCTATAGCTTCCTTAAGGTTTTAGAGTTACGACAATAATGCGGAAAAGTGTTTTTTTTCCCTCCTTTACATATTTTTTTTTTTTAAATTTTAAAATTTTTTAATATCCTTAAAAATGTTTTTTTTTTTTCTGTAGCACACAGACGAAAAAACAGCAGACGAGAGAAAAGGCGAAGAGACACACAGACAGATAAACAAAAAAAAGCAAATGATGACTATTAAACCCTGGTTTTCCTAAAAAAAATCCTAATAATGCTTAAAGCGTAAAAATTGTTTTTTTTTCTTTTGAGGTAACGTTGCCCATAAAAAAAAAAATTTTGTAACTTTTTTTTCTGTAGTTAAACAGTTGTTAAATTGTTAACTTTCCTTTTCCTACTGGTTTTTTTTTTATCGTCTTTACCCTTTGTTTTTTTGAGGGGCCACTATTAACCAAAACGAAATTTTTTTTTTAAAAAAAATTTCCAAAACAAACAATAAACTTCTTTGTTTTACGGGGGCGATTAATAGCAATCCATGTGTTTTTTTTTAAAATCTTTTTTTTTCCCCCAAAAGTAGCCTTTTAAACCCTTGAAAGGAAATTAAAGAACGAAGGTTAACTGCTAGATTGCAAACCAGACAACAACAACGACAGACAGACAGATTGCGCAGACGACAATAATAAACAGACAATGCATCAGAAAAGGCAAAACTGACTACAGAAACAAATATTGACATAGCGCTCGTTACACGATCGATCGCCAACACGACAGCGTTGGGGGGTTTTTCTTAAATCAAAAAAGGGCAAAGAAACCTGAAATCTTTACAGGCGCATTCCGCACAAAAAACCGACACTTTTAAAGAGCAATAATACAAAACTCGACAACGACAACTGCGTGTGATCTACCCATTAGAAAGTTTGTAGGCCTATATCGGGTTGGTTGTGGGCCTATTCGTGGTCGGTTGTGGGCCTTTTTCGTGGTCTGGTTGTAGCCTTATCGTGGTCTGGTTAAAATTTTGCCTCCTTGTCACTTTTTTTTTGGGATGGGTGAAAAGGGGAAAACAGTTAACTGCAAATTGTATGTCTTCGCGACAGCCCCCCCCCCCCCCCCCCCCCCCATCTATTATCTACTATCGTCTTCTATCTCTGTCTCTCTCTCTCTCTGTTTCTCCTCTCTGTCTCCTTCTCCACCCTTCTGTCTCTCTGTCTCCCCCCTCCCTCTCCGTCTCTCTCTCTCTTCTCCCTCTCTCTCTCTTTTTTTATTTTTTCAAAACTCTCTTCCTGCTTTTGTTCTCTCTCTCTCTCCTCTCTTCTTCTCTCTCTTTCTCGTCTTGTCTCTGTCTCTCTTCTCTCTCCTCTTCTCTCTGCGCGTGTGGGTGTGGGGGGACGGTTATATCTGTGGTAGTGTGGTGTCTATGTACGTGTGTGTGTGTGTGTGTGTGTCTATGTACGTGGTGTGTGTGTGTGTCTATGTAGTCTGTGTGTGTGTTGTGTGTTTTACGTTTGTGTGTGTGTGTGTGTGTGTGTGTGTGTTTATGTACGTCTGTGTGTGTTGTGTGTGTGGTGTGTGTGTGTGTTGTGTTGTTTTTGTGTGTCTGCTTGTCTAGTACGGGGTGTGTGTGGGGTGTATTTTTGGTGGTGTATGTACGGAGTGTTTTTATGGTGTATTTGTGTGTGTTGTGTGTGTTGTATGTCTATTTGTGTCAGTACACATGGGTGTTGTGTTTTTTGTGTGTGTGTTGGGGTTTTTGGTGCGCGCGCGCGCGCACTCGAGCGGTGGGTGTGTGTTGTGTCGAGCACACGTGCGCCTTTTTGCTTCTGTAAATGATAAACATGTGGGAGATGACATAAATTCCGTTAATATTATGTTAATAGAAAAATCACAAAAACCACAAATACCAAAGCACCCACACGCCACACACACACACCACCCCACAACACAACACACCCACCCCACACCAAAAACACACAATCAACAACACACTCACACACACACAGACCCCACACACACCACACAAAACACACACCCCACACAAAAACCACCACACACACACACACACACACATCCTTTTTTAATACACTTTAGTGAAAAGACGTTAAAACAAGGAACGAACGAACACCACACACACTCCGGGCAGTACAAACACCCCGGGAAGCACCCCCCCCCTCTCCCCCTTTAAACCTAACTGTCCTCTTCCCCCCAACACCACCCCCCCCCCCCCCCCAAACACACAACACGGCACGACTGAGAAACATGTGGGTAAAAACAAAAATAAAGGAAAATAAAAAAAAAAAATAAAACCAACAAACACAAACAACGATGCTGTTTTTTGTGTCACTAGAGGTTGTGTTTCCTTAAAAACTTTCATGTTCAATATTTTTCCCCCCCGAGTTTTCTTTTTTTACTTTGTTGTTGTTTTTTCAAAAGGGGGGGGTTGATCAAATCGATTGGTAATCGCATTTCATTCAGTCTTTCTTCCCTTTATTTATTAATCTTTTTGGTCTTGATTGACACTGTCTTCGCTCTCTCTGCTCTTGTCGTCTGTCGCTGTCTGCCTCTCTCTCTCTCCCTCTCTCCTCCTTTTTTTTCCCTCTCTCTCTCTTTTTGGTTTGGTTGGTTTTGGGTTTTGGTTTGGTTTGGTTTTTTTGGGTTTTGGTTTGGTTTTGGTTTTTGTTTGGGTTTTGGTTTTTTGGTTTTTTTGGGTTTGGTGTGGTTTGGGTTTGGTTTGGTTTGGTTTTGGTTTTTTGCTTGGGTTGGGTTGGGTGGGTTTTGGTTTTGGTTTTGGGGTTGGGGTGGGTTGGGTTGGGGGGGTTTGGGGGTTTGGGGTTTTTTTAATCGAAAATTCATGTTTTTTGTTTGTATTTTTTGTTTGTTGCTAAGTTTTGTTGCTGCTGCTGTTGTGAGTTGAGGATGTTGATAATGATGATGATTTTGATGAGTGATGAAAAATGATGATGGTGGATGAAAATTGACGCCGACGACGATGACGATGAATGTGATGTGATGATGTAAATATAAATATGATGATGATGGATGTGACGATGATATTGAAATAGTTAAACAAAAACACCAGGGAGGGTGCAGAGGGGACCCAGAGCACCAATCCCCTCGCCACTCTCGAACAATCAACCCCCAAGCCCCCGACCCCAATTGCAGTTATTTTTTAAAGACAAAAAAAAAAAAGGGGGGGGGGGGGGGCTAAATATGCTTGCATGACCATTGGGAAACCCCCTGTCAAACAGTACCTTGTTTAAAACAATGTTGTTTTTTTTTTTTTACCCTACTGTTAACGCATTCATTCCCGTTTTGTTGTTTTGTTTGGGTTTTTTGTTGTTGTTGTTGTTTTTTTTGGAGTGTCCACACTCGGTTTTTTCATGACTCCCCATACCTGGCCCCCAAACATGACATGGGGTTAAGGGTTTTTAAACGTATGTACGCACGTATCTGTCTTCGGTATGCCTTAAAAAACAAGCAGGTCTGCACAACCTTGACCTGGGAGATCAGGGAAAAATCCTTAAAACCTTTTTTCCCCCTAAGCGACAGCCAAAAAGGGTTTGAACCCAGACTTTCCCGTTGGAAATAAAAATTTTTCCCGCCGACCACTTTCCGGGACCAGATAAAAAAAAAAAAAAATGAAAACAAAAAAGGAAAATGAAAAGAAAAAAAGAAGGGGGAAGAAAAAGGAAATGACAAGAGAGATGAGAAGGGCAAGGCGAGAAAAACAGCAACAAAAAAAAAAAAAAAAAAAAAAAAAAAAAAAAAAAAAAAAAAAAAATAATATGAAATGAAGGAGAAAAGAAAAAACGAAATGCAAAAACAAAAAAACAAAAAAAAAAAGGAAAAAAAAGAGTCTGGGCCCCAAAAAAACGGGGATCACATACATGGCCCCTCAACAGTCTTTTTCCCTTTTTCGGTGCGGGGTTGAAACGACATAGGGCCTTAAACCCTTTTTCTCTCTTCTTTGTGTGTGTGTTGTGTTGGGGTGTGTGTTGTGTGGTGTGTGTGGGTGTTTTGTGTGTGTGGGTTGTGTTGTTATATTGTGTGTATGTGTGTTTTGTGTGTGTGTGTGTTGTGGTGTGTTGGTTTTGTGTTGGTGTGTTGTGTGTTGGTGTGTGTGTGTGTGTGTTGTGTGTGTGTTGTGTGGTGTGTGGTGTGTGAGTGTGTGTGTGTGTGTTGGGTTGGTGTGTGTGGTGGTGTTGTGTTTGTATGTGTTGTGTGTGTGTGCGTCGGTGTGTCTGTTCAGCGCTTGATTTGAATTTTTTCAAGATTTTGCCTAAATAAATATTGTAAATTATTATTAATTTTTACATTAAAATTTTAACCCGCATCTGGGGAAGACACTCTATTTTAAAAAAAATGGGGGGGGGGGGGGGGGAGAAAAAAAAAAACCTGATACAGAAATAAAAAGTTAATATATCCAGTTTGTACGCTCGCGTGCCAAAGCACGCACACACACAACACACAAACACACACACCCCCAAAACACACACACACACATACACACCACACACACACACACACACAAAAAACACCACACACACACAACACCACACAAAAAAAAAAAAGAGAGAGAAAGATAGAGAACCGAGAGAGAAGGGGCCCAGAAACTGGAGAGTGAGATAGACAGAGAGAGAGAGAGAGAGAGAGAGGAGAGAGAGAGAGAAGAGAGATTGCCGAGTTTGTCCACATACACACTCAATACATGTAACAGAGTCCTCTCTCTCTCTTGTCTGTCTCTTTCTTCTCTCTTCTCTCTCCCCTCTCTCTCTTTTCTCTCGCTCTCTCTAACTCACACACATACACACACAACACACACACGCACATCCCAAAAACACACAACGCACAAAGAGAGAGAGAGAAGAGAGGAGGAGAGAGAAAACAGACAGACAAAAAACAAACAGACAGACAAACAGAGAGAAGAACGAGAGGAGGGACAGAGAAAGACAGAAGGAGATAATTTTCGATTTGGGGCACATACACTCACAGCACAAAAATTTTCCCTTTTTCTCTCCCCTTTTCTCTCTGTGTCTCTTTTGTCTCTCTGTCTTTCTCTCTTGTCTCTGTCTCTCCTCTCTCTTCTCTCTGTTCTCTTCTCTGTCTCTCTCTGTCTCTCTCTTGTCTGTTCCTGTCTCTCTCTCTGTCTCTCTCTCTGTCTCTCCTCTCTCTGTCTCTCTGTCTCTCTCTGTCTGCTGTCTCTCTGCTCTGTCTCTCTCTCTTCTCTCTCTCTCTTTTTTCTTCTGTCTCCTGTCTCTCTGCCTCTCTTTCTCTGTCTTCTTCTCTGTCTCTCTCTCTCTCTGTCTGTCCCCTTCCCCTCGCCTCCTCTCTCGGTCTCTCTCTCTCTCTCTCTCTCTGGTCCTCTCTCTGTCTCTCTGGCTCTCTGTCTCTCTCTCTCTCTCGTCTCCTTTTCTCTCTTTCAAAAACACACCCAAACACAAAAACACACACACCACACACACACATACACACACCAACACACCCCGCACACGCACACCAAAAAAAACACAAACACGACACAACCACACCAACCACCACCCAACCCAACCGTTCACGCCCATACGTGCACCCTCTGACAATGCAAATCCAAACCGAGAAAGAGAGTGAAACCGATCCGTATTCCAATGTTCTTGAAGAAAAATGAACAACGTATTCAAAACAGAAGAAAAATTGAAATGCTTTAAATTTGCATTTTTGTATTTTTTTCTGGGGGTTTTTTTTTTTTTTTTTATCACAATGGATTTTCCAAACCCATTTTTAATAAACTGCTCTCACTGGGCAAGAGTGTCAACCGCAGTACAAAAGCCCCTATTTTTATTTGTCTGTCTCCTCTCTTTCTGTCATTACCCTTTCCAATGAAACTCGATTTTCTATAGAACTTTCCCGGGGGAAATCTAGTTGCTTTTGGGTCTTTAACGTGCGCTGATACGTGCTGCATAGAGGAACCCCAGTTTTTTCCTCTCATCCGATGTTTTTGTTGTTTTTTTTGCTGTTTTAAAGCCAGCCGACTTCGAGGGGCCTATCAGGGCTATAAAAATCTCAGAAAGCTCGCACGCCATACATCCCAGGGGGGGGGGGGGGGGGGAAAACGTGGAAAAGAAAAATTTAAATAAAAAATTCGAAGCATTCGCAAACACACGATCCAACGATACGCCCCCGGCCGTCGCCCATCCTTCCTCACCCAGGTTTTAAAAAAACACCACCCACCACAACCCACAACCACACGCCGCCCCCCCTCATAACACACAAACAAAAACCCAACAACCAACAACCAAATAACCCAAAAAAAAACACAAACCAAGGACCCCAATAAAATTAAAAAAAGGTTTTTTAAAATTCCCCAAAAAGACATCACACACTCTAACCCTCCAAAAATACAAAACACTTTCACCCTTCCTACACACACAAAACCCCAAAGACCACACCAAACCACAGAGCTACAACTCCACATTACAACCAACCCAAACCACTACCACCAACATACCACACAAACCACACCACACACACTTACTCACACAAACAAACAAATCATACAACACACCACACACAAACACATACCACACACAAACCCCCACACAAAACACAAAACAAACACATAACACACACAGACAACATACACACACAGACACACACACGTACACACACATACCAACAACAAACACACATAAACACACAATACACACACACACATACACACACACAGAATACATACACACAGCCATACACACCACAGACACACACAATACATAACACACACACATATACACTACACACACACATACACACATACACACACACACATACACACATCAACACACATACACACACACCACATACACACAGACACACATCCAACACACATACACACACACATACACACACACACACACACACACATAACCACACAAACACACACACACACCCACACCACACACACACCAACACACACACCACGCACAGTATACATACACGAACACAACGCAAACCAACCAGGATCCCCAAAGCGTACATGTATATAAAAACGAGTTTAAATTACCAGAATTGCCCTCCACATCACATTTCCCCCACGGCCACGATCAAAAATGCTCACACTATATGTAGGCCTACCGAATTACCAATCCCATGAGAAAGTACGCAAGGCCTTATCGAACACAATAACAGGTGAATGGACAACAAGACTCTCACCCGATAGATTAGCATCCAGCAATTACTCAAGAATAAGTGGACAGGGGGAGACAAATCCCTGTCCCATTCATGATTCCAACTTGGGTGTCTACACGCATAGAACACACAACACACATACATACATACATACATCAACATACATAACAATACATCATACATGTACACATAACATCACATATACATTACACACACACACACATACACACACATACATAAACACACATACACACAGACATACACACACAGACATACACACACATAC
>JAPXFY010005727.1:0-14318 GCA_030674185.1 Monoplex corrugatus
GTGTTCTGTTGCTGATTGTTCTCTTTCTGTTTCTGTTGCTGATTGTTCTCTTTCTGTTCTGTTGCTGATTGTTCTCTTTCTGTGTTCTGTTGCTGATTGTTCTCTTTCTGTTTCTGTTGCTGATTGTTCTCTTTCTGTGTTCTGTTGCTGATTGTTCTCTTTCTGTGTTCTGTTTGACTGGATTGTTCTCTTTCGTGTTCTTTGTTCTGATTGTTTCTTTCCGTGTTCTGTTGCTGATTGTTCTCTTTCTGTTTCTGTTGCTGATTGTTCTCTTTCTGTATTCTGTTGCTGATTGTTCTCTTTCTGTATTCTGTTGCTGATTGTTCTCTTTCTGTGTTCTGTTGCTGATTGTTCTCTTTCTGTGTTCTGTTGCTGATTGTTCTCTTTCTGTATTCTGTTGCTGATTGTTCTCTTTCTGTGTTCTGTTGCTGATTGTTCTCTTTCTGTGTTCTGTTGCTGATTGTTCTCTTTCTGTGTTCTGTTGCTGATTGTTCTCTTTCTGTGTTCTGTTGCTGATTGTTCTCTTTCTGTGTTCTGTTGCTGATTGTTCTCTTTCTGTGTTCTGTTGCTGATTGTTCTCTTTCTGTGTTCTGTTACTGATTGTTCTCTTTCTGTATTCTGTTACTGATTGTTCTCTTTCTGTGTTCTGTTGCTGATTGTTCTCTTTCTGTGTTCTGTTGCTGATTGTTCTCTTTCTGTGTTCTGTTGCTGATTGTTCTCTTTCTGTATTCTGTTGCTGATTGTTCTCTTTCTGTGTTCTGTTGCTGATTGTTCTCTTTCTGTGTTCTGTTGCTGATTGTTCTCTTTCTGTGTTCTGTTGCTGATTGTTCTCTTTCTGTGTTCTGTTGCTGATTGTTCTCTTTCTGTGTTCTGTTGCTGATTGTTCTCTTTCTGTGTTCTGTTGCTGATTGTTCTCTTTCTGTATTCTGTTGCTGATTGTTTCTCTTTCTGTGTTCTGTTGCTGATTGTTCTCTTTCTGTGTTCTGTTACTGATTGTTCTCTTTCTGTATTCTGTTACTGATTGTTCTCTTTCTGTGTTCTGTTGCTGATTGTTCTCTTTCTGTGTTCTGCTGCTGATTGTTCTCTTTCTGTATTCTGTTACTGATTGTTCTCTTTCTGTATTCTGTTACTGATTGTTCTCTTTCTGTGTTCTGCTGCTGATTGTTCTCTTTCTGTATTCTGTTGCTGATTGTTCTCTTTCTGTGTTCTTCTGCTGATTGTTCTCTTTCTGTATTCTGTTACTGATTGTTCTCTTTCTGTGTTCTGTTACTGATTGTTCTCTTTCTGTATTCTGTTGCTGATTGTTCTTTCTGTATTCTGTTGCTGATTGTTCTCTTTCTGTGTTCTGCTGCTGATTGTTCTCTTTCTGTGTTCTGTTGCTGATTGTTCTCTGTATTCTGTTGATTGTTCTCTTTCTGTATTCTGTTGCTGATTGTTCTCAAGAGTGTTAATAAAGTGTGTGGTGTATGTTGCAGTGTACCTGACCTGTTAATAAAGTGTGTGGTGTATGTTGCAGTGTATCTGACCCATTTAGACTACACAGACACAGAGAACATTATGACAGAGAAGCTGCACAACCAGGTCAACGGCACAGAGTGGTCCTGGAAAAACCTTAACACAGTAAGTCACATACTGTCTGCTGTTGTCAGTACCGATCTGTTTATTTTGTTGGGACCAAAGTAACTTGCCTAATATAATGTATATATCATCACAATAACTTATGTTATCCACTGTCCGTGTACATTATGGTGACCAAAGTAACTTGCTTAACTCACTCCATGCCATGAGTTTTTCCCCTTGCTTATCCCTGAATACCCAGGGTTTGTATAGGTTAGGAAAAAAATTATAACAATTATATATGAGCAGATAGACACTTGAAATTTAGTGAGTGCATGCAATGCATATTAGTGTATACTTGAACAAAAAATAAAGTAATTTGCTCATCATCTTGATGGTAAAAGGGGTATCCAAGTTTTGTCTTTTATTAGCACTTTCGCAGTTATCAGAAATATATATTCCAAATGTTCCTTTTCAGCTAAGTAATGTTCTACATCATATTCTAGCACAACTGGAGTCACTGAAGACACAGGAGATATAATATTGAATCACAAGCAGGTGATAGAGAACATGAAATACCAAAAAAAAAGTGAAAATACAGAAAAAAAAGAGTTCACTGTACACAAAATACTGGTGACGTATCACTGGCTGTAGTCTTTCCTGGAGTGAAAAAGCTCATGGCAAGTGACACTGAAAGGATGATCGAGAAGAAAGAAATCTAAATTGTCAGTCCAATCATCAGTAAACACAGCCCTAAAATCGTCAACTTCTTCGCCGATTTCAGTGTCAGTGTCCGAATCAGACGCTTGTTGCTGAGGCCCATGTGCTGGCACAGTTTCGTCTGCTTCCTTGCCACTATCAGCGCCCACTTCACTGTCGGAATCCACGTCTGTCTCCACACTGTAGGAGTCGAAATCCTCATCAGAAGAATCGCTGATGTCTTCTTCGACTTCTGACCCTTCAGTCTGGATCAATTCCAGTGCGTCTTCAACGCTAACTAATAAATCACCAGCCCTACTGTGTCGAACACTTCGTCGCGACGCCATCTTGCTGATCATGGAGTAGAGCTGACCGACGGTGCTCTTTGTTATCATTGGCTAGCGAGTGACCCACGCATCGCACGCGGCGCAAGTGAATAAAAAGTTGTTAGGGGATAACTAAGGAATCATCTCCGTTCTTTAGTTTCGTATCCGATACGTCACTCGGACAGCGCGAATTTTCAAAATCCAAATCCGAATATACGGACCGTGGTCGCTAACGCTTCAATGTCCGCATATCAGGCCAGTGGCAGCGAGTGAGTTAATATAATGATGTATATATCATCACAATAAGTTATATACCCACACTCCATATGTACATTGTGTTGACCACAGTGACTTGCTTAATATAATGATGTATATATCATCACAATAAGTTATATACCTACATCATATGTACATTGTGTTGACCACAATGACTTACCTAATATAATGATGTATATATCATCACAATAAGTTATATACCCACATCATATGTACATTGTGTTGACCACAGTGACTTACCTAATATAATGATGTATATATCATCACAATAAGTTATATACCTACATCATATGTACATTGTGTTGACCACAATGACTTACCTAATATAATGATGTATATATCATCACAATAAGTTATATACCCACATCCATATGTACATTGTGTTGACCACAGTGACTTACTTAATATAATGATGTATATATCATCACAATAAGTTATATACCCACATCATATGTACATTGTGTTGACCACAGTGACTTACTTAATATAATGATGTATATATCATCACAATAAGTTATATACCCACATCCTATGTACATTGTGTTGACCAAAGTAACTTGCCTACATTAATCATGTACACTTATAAGTCATAGACCCATGCCTTACTCCATGTACGTTATGGTATAGAAAGTCAGGTGCCTACAGTAATCATGTACACTTCATCACACATCATAGACCCATGCCTTACTCCATGTACGTTATGGTATAGAAAGTCAGGTGCCTAAGTAATCATGTACACTTCATCACACATCATAGACCCATGCCTTAGGAGGGTCCCATTTACACCTCCAGACAAAACTGACATTCTAAGATGGTAGCATACAAGTTGTCAAGTTACATCATGGAAGTGTCTTTACAATGTGATGTACTATACCGTAACACTAAAGCCTAATGTGACCCCATACAGCTCCCTGTGGAAATGACATACAGACACTGAGACGGCGGACATAACTCTAAAGACCTGGTCTGTCTTTGTTATGATCATGGAGACAATGACTTGAGACTGTTATGGTCAGACATGGAAATAATTGTCAGTCTTTGATGGACAGAGATGACCACAGCCCTACCTCCTTCTGGTTCTTTTAATGCTGTGTGAAGGTGAAGAGGGATTTGGTGATGTTGGTTCATCTGAATGCTGTTTCATTGACATATGTAAAGATAAAGAGTACAATGCTTTGGTCTTGGTGATAGGTCTTTAAAGTGTTATGGTGACATGTGAGAATAAAGAGTGCCAGTAGTTTTTTTCTCAGTGTTTTGTCATTCAGAAGTAAAATGAAAGAAAACTATTGTGATATATGTGTGTGTTACAGCTGTGCTGGGCCATTGGTTCCATCAGTGGGGCCATGCATGAAGATGACGAGAAAAGATTTTTGGTTACTGTCATTAAGGTGAGATTCGTTCTCTCTCTCTCTCTCTCTCTCTCTCTCTCTCTCTCTCTCTCTCTCTCTCTCTCTCTCTCTCTCTCTCTCTCTCACACACACACACACACACTCATACATACACACACACATAAAATTGCATTGTAAAATGATTTGCTGTGTATTTGTATAAGGTGTTTAAAATAAGGTGTGTCACATCATTGTATGATTGTGGGATTTTTTTTTATCCCCACATCAGAGAGGCTTGGCCTGTTATAAATAAATTGTCTGGTCACTTCCTCGTTCCTCTGTTCCTCCTTGATCCCCCTTCCTTTTCTTCCTCTAGGCTTGTGTGGGGGAAATAAACAGACAGGTGTCTGTGTTTTATATGAATGACAGGATCTACTAGGACTGTGTGAAGAGGATTTCACTGTCTATAGTGTGTGTGTGTGTGTGTGTGTGTGTGTGTGTGAGTGAGAGAGACAGGATCTACTTGGATTATGTGAAGAGAATTTGTCTATGTGTGTGTGACAGGATATACTAGAGCTATGTGAAGAGAATTTGTGTGTATCTGTGTGTGTAAGAGGATCTACTATGACTGTGAAGAAAATTTCTGTCTGTATTGTGTGTGTGTGACAAGATCTACTAGGATCATGTGAAGAGAATTTCTATGTCTATGTTGTGTGTGTGTGTGTGTGAGACAAGATCTATTAGGATCATGTGAAGAGAATTTCTATGTCTATGGTGTGTGTGTGTGTGTGTGTGACAAGATCTATTAGGATCATGTGAAGAGAATTTCTATGTCTGTATTGTGTGTGTATGATAAGATCTACTAGGATTGTGTGAAGAGAGTTTCTGTGTCTGTATTGTGTGTGTGTGTGTGTTGTGACAAGATCTACTAGAATCATGTGAAGAGAATTTCTATGTCTGTATTGTGTGTGTGTGACAAGATCTACTAGGATCATGTGAAGAGAATTTCTATGTCTGTGTGTGTGTGTGTGACAAGATCTACTAGGATCATGTGAAGAAAATTTCTATGTCTGTATTGTGTGTGTGTGACAAGATCTACTAGGATCATGTGAAGAAAATTTCTATGTCTGTGTGTGTGTGTGTGTGTGTGTGACAAGATCTACTAGGATCATGTGAAGAAAATTTCTATGTCTGTGTGTGTGTGTGTGTGTGTGTGACAAGATCTACTAGGATCATGTGAAGAGAATTTCTATGTCTGTGTGTGTGTGTGTGTGTGTGTGACAAGATCTACTAGAATCATGTGAAGAGAATTTCTATGTCTGTATTGTGTGTGTGTGACAAGATCTACTAGGATCATGTGAAGAAAATTTCTGTCTGTGTGTGTGTGTGTGACAAGATCTACTAGGATCATGTGAAGAGAATTTCTATGTCTGTGGTGTGTGTGTGTGTGTGTGTGTGACAAGATCTACTAGGATCATGTGAAGAGAATTTCTATGTCTGTGTGTGTGTGTGTGTGTGTGTGTGACAAGATCTACTAGATCAGTGAAGAAATTTCTATGTCTGTGTGTGTGTGTGTGTGTGTGTGACAAGATCTACTAGGATCATGTGAAGAAATTTCTATGTCTGTTGTGTGTGTGTGTGTGTGTGACAAGATCTACTAGGATCATGTGAAGAGAATTTCTATGTCTGTTGTGTGTGTGTGTGTGTGTGACAAGATCTACTAGGATCATGTGAAGAAATTTCTATGTGCTGTATTGTGTGTGTATGATAAGATCTACTAGGATCATGTGAAAGAATTTCTGATGTCTGTATTGTGTGTGTATGATAAGATCTACTAGGATCATGTGAAGAAATTTCTGTGTCTGTATTGTGTGTGTATGATAAGATCTACTAGGATCTGTGAAGAGAATTTCTATGTCTGTATTGTGTGTGTGTGACAAGATCTACTAGGATCATGTGAAGAGAATTTCTATGTCTGTATTGTGTGTGTGTGACAAGATCTACTAGGATCATGTGAAGAGAATTTCTATGTCTGTATTGTGTGTGTGTGACAAGATCTACTAGGATCATGTGAAGAGAATTTCTATGTCTGTTTGTGTGTGACAAGATCTACTAGGATCATGTGAGGAGAATTTCTGTGTCTGTATTGTGTGTGTGTGATAAGATCTACTAGGATCATGTGAAGAGAATTTCATGTCTCTGTGTGTGTGACAAGATCTACTAGGATCATGTGAAGAGAATTTCATGTCTCTGTGTGTGTGACAGGATCTTCTAGGACTGTGCGAACAGAAACGAGGCAAGGACAACAAGGCCATCATAGCATCCAACATTATGTATGTGGTGGGTCAGTATCCTCGTTTTCTGCGAGCACACTGGAGGTTCCTTAAGACGGTAGTCAACAAGCTCTTCGAGTTTATGCATGGTAAGTGTCACTGTCCGTGGGGAAAGTAAGGGCAGTCTGGAAAGTTATGGTAGTGGTCTGTGTGGAAAGTAAGGGTAGTTGTGTGTGTGGAAAGTACGGGTAGTTATGTGTGTGGAAAGTAAGGGTAGTTATGTGTGTGGAAAGTAAGGGTAGTTATGTGTGTGGAAAGTAAGGGTAGTTATGTGTGTGGAAAGTTATGGTAGTGGTCTGTGTGGAAAGTAAGGGTAGTTATGTGTGTGGAAAGTTATGGTAGTGGTCTGTGTGGAAAGTAAGGGTAGTTGTGTGTGTGGAAAGTAAGGGTAGTTGTGTGTGTGGAAAGTAAGGGTAGTGGTCTGTGTGGAAAGTAAGGGTAGTTATGTGTGTGGAAAGTTATGGTAGTGGTCTGTGTGGAAAGTAAGGGTAGTTGTGTGTGTGGAAAGTTATGGTAGTGGTCTGTGTGGAAAGTAAGGGTAGTTGTGTGTGTGGAAAGTAAGGGTAGTTGTGTATGTGGAAAGTAAGGGTAGTTGTGTGTGTGGAAAGTAAGGGTAGTGGTCTGTGTGGAAAGTAAGGGTAGTTGTGTGTGTGGAAAGTTATGGTAGTGGTCTGTGTGGAAAGTAAGGGTAGTTGTGTGTGTGGAAAGTAAGGGTAGTTATGTGTGTGGAAAGTAAGGGTAGTTGTGTGTGTGGAAAGTAAGGGTAGTGGTCTGTGTGGAAAGTAAGGGTAGTTATGTGTGTGGAAAGTAAGGGTAGTTGTGTGTGTGGAAAGTAAGGGTAGTTATGTGTGTGGAAAGTAAGGGTAGTTGTGTGTGTGGAAAGTAAGGGTAGTTATGTGTGTGGAAAGTAAGGGTAGTTGTCCGTGTGGAAAGTAAGGGTAGTTGTCTGTGTGGAAAGTAAGGATAGTTGTCCATGTGGAAAGTAAGGGTAGTTGTCCATGTGGAAAGTAAGGGTAGTGTGTCCATGTGAAAAGTAAGGGTAGTTGTCCATGTGGAAAGTAAGGGTAGTGTGTCCGTGTGGAAAGTAAGGGTAGTTGTCTGTGTGGAAAGTAAGGGTATTTGTCCATGTGGAAAGTAAGGGTAGTTGTCCATGTGGAAAGTAAGGGTAGTTGTCCATGTGGAAAGTAAGGGTAGTTGTGTGTGTGGAAAGTAAAAGTAGTTGTGTGTGTGGAAAGTAAGGGTAGTATGTCCATGTGGAAAGTAAGGGTAGTTGTCCATGTGGAAAGTAAGGTAGTTGTCCATGTGGAAAGTAAGGGTAGTTGTCCATGTGGAAAGTAAGGTAGTTGTCCATGTGGAAAGTAAGGGTAGTTGTCTGTGTGGAAAGTAAAAGTAGTTGTCTGTGTGGGAAGTAAGGGTAGTTGTCCATGTGGAAAGTAAGGGTAGTGTGTCCATATGGAAAGTAAGGTAGTTGTCCATGTGGAAAGTAAGGGTAGTGTGTCCATGTGGAAAGTAAGGGTAGTTGTCTGTGTGGAAAGTAAGGGTAGTTGTCTGTGTGGAAAGTAAGGGTGGTGTGTCCATGTGGAAAGTAAGGGTAGTGTGTCCATGTGAAAAGTAAGGTAGTTGTCCATGTGGAAAGTAAGGGTAGTTGTCTGTGTGGAAAGTAAGGGTAGTTGTCCATGTGGAAAGTAAGGGTAGTGTGTCCATGTGGAAAGTAAGGTAGTTGTCCATGTGGAAAGTAAGGGTAGGTGTCCATGTGGAAAGTAAGGGTAGTGTGTCCATGTGGAAAGTAAGGTAGTTGTCCATGTGGAAAGTAAGGGTAGTTGTCAATGTGGAAAGTAAGGGTAGTTGTCTGTGTGGAAAGTAAGGATAGTTGTCTGGAAAGTAAGGGTAGTTGTCTGTGTGGAAAGTAAGGGTAGTTGTCCATGTGGAAAGTAAGGGTAGTTGTCTGTGTGGAAAGTAAGGGTAGTGTGTCCATGTGGAAAGTAAGGGTAGTTGTCTGTGTGGAAAGTAAGGGTAGTGTGTCCATGTGGAAAGTAAGGGTAGTGTGTCCATATGGAAAGTAAGGTAGTTGTCCATGTGGAAAGTAAGGGTAGTTGTCCATGTGGAAAGTAAGGTAGTTGTGTGGAAAGTAAGGGTAGTTGTCTGTGTGGAAAGTAAGGGTAGTTGTGTGTGTGGAAATTAAGGGTAGTGTGTCCATGTGGAAAGTAAGGGTAGTTGTCCATGTGGAAATTAAGTGTAGTTGTCCATGTGGAAAGTAAGGGTAGTGTGTCCATGTGGAAAGTAAGGGTAGTTGTCCATGTGGAAATTAAGGGTAGTTGTCCATGTGGAAATTAAGGGTAGTTGTGTCCATCAGTTTAAGAGTCAGGGGCAGTTGTGGAAAGTTGGATAAGTCTATTGTAGATCTTGCAGCTGTATCAAGTACATGCAGTACCACATTGAAAGCTGTGTACATATCTATATCTGTACAACAGAGTATACATAATTGTTTTACCTGTTAAGGTAGCCCAGTGGTTCAGTTAAAGTGCCATGCTGATAACCCATGGGTCGTGAGTGTGACCATCAGATATGCCAGAATTTGTTGTGGCTTTGTTGATTGGTATGTTTTTGTTGTTAGGTTTTGAAGAGGGTGTTTGGTGTGGGGGGTTTTTTTTTGTTTGTTTTGTTTCTCTCTCTTCTCTCTCTTCTCTCTCTCTCTCTCTCTCTCTCTCTCTCTCTCTCTCTCTCTCTCTCTCTCTCTCTCTCTCTCTCTCTCTCTCTCTCGTTGGTCCTGTTTGGTCAGTTGTTCAGAGCAGTTGCACTGATTATCCAGGGTTGTGAATGTAACCCTCAGACAGGTCACAGTTGTATTCAGTGACAGACTGATACAAAGACAGAAGTGGTGGGTAGGACCTGAAGACCTTACCAATGTATATATGGCTTACACACAGTCTTAGGGCTTACGTCATGATCATTTTGGGTCTTACCCATCACATGGCATCAGTGTGTATGGAAGTTATTCCAAGCAGGGAAACTTTTATCTCCTGAAACTGAATCAGTAAATGACCTGCAGACACACTATGTCCTGAAACTGTATCAGTAAATGGCCTACAGACACACTATGTCCTGAAACTGTATCAGTAAATGGCCTACAGACACACTGTCTCCTGAAACTGTATCAGTAAATGGCCTACAGACACACTGTCTCCTGAAACTGAATCAGTAAATGGCCTACAGACACGCTATCTCCTGAAACTGTATCAGTAAATGGCCTACAGACACGCTATCTCCTGAAACTGTATCAGTAAATGGCCTACAGACACTGTCTCCTGACACTGAATCAGTAAATGGCCTACAGACACGCTATCTCCTGAAACTGTATCAGTAAATGGCCTACAGACACGCTATCTCCTGAAACTGTATCAGTAAATGGCCTACAGACACACTGTCTCCTGAAACTGTATCAGTAAATGGCCTACAGACACACTGTCTCCTGAAACTGAATCAGTAAATGGCCTGCAGACACACTATGTCCTGAAACTGAATCAGTAAATGGCCTGCAGACACACTATGTCCTGAAACTGAATCAGTAAATGGCCTACAGACACACTGTCTCCTGAAACTGTATCAGTAAATGGCCTACAGACACACTGTCTCCTGAAACTGTATCAGTAAATGGCCTGCAGACACACTGTCTCCTGAAACTGTATCAGTAAATGGCCTACAGACACACTATGTCCTGAAACTGAATCAGTAAATGGCCTGCAGACACACTGTCTCCTGAAACTGTATCAGTAAATGGCCTACAGACACACTGTCTCCTGAAACTGAATCAGTAAATGGCCTACAGACACGCTATCTCCTGAAACTGTATCAGTAAATGGCCTACAGACACACTGTCTCCTGAAACTGTATCAGTAAATGGCCTACAGACACACTGTCTCCTGAAACTGAATCAGTAAATGGCCTACAGACACACTGTCTCCTGAAACTGTATCAGTAAATGGCCTACAGACACACTGTCTCCTGAAACTGAATCAGTAAATGGCCTACAGACACGCTATCTCCTGAAACTGTATCAGTAAATGGCCTACAGACACACTGTCTCCTGAAACTGTATCAGTAAATGGCCTACAGACACACTGTCTCCTGAAACTGAATCAGTAAATGGCCTACAGACACGCTATCTCCTGAAACTGTATCAGTAAATGGCCTACAGACACACTGTCTCCTGAAACTGAATCAGTAAATGGCCTACAGACACGCTATCTCCTGAAACTGTATCAGTAAATGGCCTACAGACATGCAGTTGCTGTAGGGAAAGGCGAGAAAGGTGTCATGTATAGGTAAGTCAGACAGAGACAAAAACAGGTGCTGATAACGACAGGTGTCACTTGCTTTGTGTGCATCCAAAGTCAAGTCTATCAGTAATGCTTCAGAACTTTTTTTTCATTTTCTTGAATGAACAGTACAGTGTATGTTATTGGTTATGTGTGACCAGAAACGCATGATGGAGTGCAAGACATGGCATGCGACACGTTCATCAAAATCGCCCAGAAATGTCGGCGCCACTTCGTGCAGGTGCAGGTGGGAGAGGTCATGCCCTTTATCGAAGAAATTCTCAACGGCATCAACACCATCATCTGTGACCTGCAACCACAACAGGTAGGAAGTGAAGTGGGGATATTTGTATGAGTTGATACAGGCATGTATGGGAAATGGGAGGAAGTGGGGATTGTTACTATGAATTGTTTTTTATAGCACCGTTCTTCAAACTCATTTGACTGTGCATTACATGTAATTGGCCCGTTCAGTGTAGCACAAAGAACTGGAGCTGTTAGGCCAGTGAGTTGATCACACTCCACAATCTTGTTGTTAGGCCAGTGAGCTGACCACACTCCACTATCTTGTTAGGCGTTGTATGACGTGGTGCTAGTGTAGTTCAGTAGCTGCTGGGAACTGAGGTGTTCACCTGTTTTGAGACTGGCTGTAGATGGGTTGCTGTGTCTGTACATTGATTGATTATGTTTTGTGGGAGAATCATTTAGGGCTTCTTACCTCCCTGATGTCATATTCTTATGATTGTGGGCAGGGGGATGATCAGAAATGAATATATCTTTTTTGGTATGCTATGCAATCATTGCTGCTGGAGTCTGTCTTAAATGAATGATGGTGGGGAAAATGTTGTCGAAACGTGCACTGAGCTAGAACATAAATAAATTATGCTAGAAAAGGAAATGTCATCAGACAATGGATTTAAGTTGGAATATAGCACTTGGGTTTAGGAAGGGAAAATCTGGCTACATATAAAACTTAGCAACATAGACAGTGGCAAACTGCGGCATTAAATATTTCGTTGAGGAATCAGTGTTTTCCCAATGACTGCAGATGTGTTCGTTTTCGTGCATACATTTAACTGAACTTTGTAGCGCGTGTGTCTGTGTAGATGTGTTCCTTTTCATGCATACATTTAACTGAACCTTGTAGCGCTTGTGTCTGTGTAGATGTGTTCCTTTTCATGCATACATTTAACTGAACCTTGTAGGGCTTGTGTCTGTGTAGATGTGTTCCTTTTCCTGCATACATTTAACTGAACCTTGTAGGGCTTGTGTCTGTGTAGATGTGTTCCTTTTCCTGCATACATTTAACTGAACCTTGTAGGGCTTGTGTCTGTGTAGATGTGTTCCTTTTCCTGCATACATTTAACTGAACCTTGTAGGGCTTGTGTCTGTGCAGATGTGTTCCTTTTCGTGCATACATTTAACTGAACCTTGTAGGGCTTGTGTCTGTGTAGATGTGTTCCTTTTCATGCATACATTTAACTGAACCTTGTAGGGCTTGTGTCTGTGCAGATGTGTTCCTTTTCGTGCATACATTTAACTGAACCTTGTAGGGCTTGTGTCTGTGTAGATGTGTTCCTTTTCATGCATACATTTAACTGAACCTTGTAGGGCTTGTTCGTTCGTTCTTTAATTTAACGTCTTTTCACTATAAGTGATATTAGACGGGGGAGGGGGGGAAGGGGAAATTTTTTTTTTTTTTTTTTTTTTTTTTTTTAAATTGAGCAAAATAAAATGTAGAACGATAGTTGGACGGGTTGGATTTGGGCAGAGGGAAGACAGAGGAAAAAGACATTAGCAGGTGGGGAACAGTAAAATGGAACGAGAACTTAACACTAACAATTAACTTCAACAACATGAAGGGAAATTGTAACACTAAAATACAAACCGAATAAAGTTAAAGTAATGCATTAACAGGACTGTGAACTAATGATTCTGAAATTCTAACTAACAACGTTTGATCTGATGTAATTTTCTGGAAATGATTTTCAGAATACTTTTCTTGAGTAAACATTTTCGGTAAAAAAGAACGTAGCATTTTGCAGTAGAATAAACAGTGAAACAGTGTGAACTGTTCGCCGCAAATACACTTGACATTTTTACAATATTTTGTTTTCAATGCGTTTAGCTGAATACGAAAACAAACAGCAACAATCGATCTCAAATGATACATGGAAGAATACTGCAATTTTTTACATACATTTTGAACGGTAAGTTTTATCATTTGTTGTGACACAAACTGTTCATCTGAATGTTCATGAAATCGAGTCCATGAGGCTGATTCGAGCAAGTTGCAAGCTTCTTTTACGGAGGTATGAACATGTAATTCTATAACATTATCAGCATTCTGGGCGCCTTGCTTAGCTGCTCTGTCAACTACTTCGTTGCCGTGAAGACCAACATGAAAAGGCACCCAGCATAAACTGATATCTGTACCTTTGACCCTTAAACGATGTATAAGATGATTTGCCTCAGTAATTAAATCAGGTCTTGTGTCTGCATTAAAAGACCGTAAGGCATATAATACAGATTTTGAGTCAACAAAGAGAACTACTTTGAAAGACATGGGTTTAAGATTTACTAGATAATGCAATGCTTGATTAATAGCGACTAATTCCGCTGTAAAGATTGATAAGTTTGCCCCAACGAGAAATGACTTTTTTATCTTAAATTTTGGAACATAAAATGCTGCTCCAGCACATTTATTTTCTAAGACTGATCCATCGGTAAAAATGTGAAGGTGGGTACGGTATTTTTCATCGATGTGTTCTCTTGCTGTGGATATCGAAATGTTGACGTTTTCAGATTTCTTAACGTCTGTATAATCAATATCAAAAGAGGCTTTTTGCATTTCCCATGTAGGGATAGGCGTTGTTGATGGTGTCTCAGCTATTTCATCCATATTTATGTTAGACTGTTTGACCAAGTCAGATATGTAAGTTGTAACAGTTATTTGTGATGAAATGCTTTTTGCTCGCTTTGGAAAGTCAACATCAGACCTGATTTTAATTTCCTTACTCACAAAATTGTCCGTTTGTGAAGTAGTTCTAACTGCAAATTTTGCTGTCGCTAGCTCACGATAGTTGTTCAGAGGCAGAATTCCAGAAACTTTGTACGTTTCCAGATTAGAGGCATGAGTAGGGACACCTAGAGCAATTTTAATACTTTTGCAGTCTAAGCTTTGTATCTTTGTAGGGCTTGTGTCTGTGTAGATGTGTTCCTTTTCATGCATACATGTAAGTGAACTTTGTGTCTTATGCTGTGTGCAGGTTCACACATTTTATGAAGCTGTGGGTCTGATGATCAGTGCCCAAACAGACCAGGTTGCTCAGGAACATCTGATCGAGCGCTACATGCTCCTGCCCAACCAGGTGTGGGATGGCATCATCAATCAGGCCACACAGAACGTGGAGGTTCTCAAAGATCCAGATGCTGTGAAACAATTGGGCAACATCCTGAAGACTAATGTCAGAGCCTGCAAGG
>JAPXFY010005728.1:5000-7500 GCA_030674185.1 Monoplex corrugatus
ATACTGATTGTTACATAAAACAAAAAGAAGAAGAAGAAGGAGGAGGAGGAGGAGGAGAAGAACAACAACAACAATAATAACAATAACAGCAGCAGCAGCAGCAACAACAACAACAAGATATATTCACTGACCAACCGACATAACTAACTAAATAACATGCACGTGTATGCACACACACACACACACACACACACACACACACACACACACACACACACACACACACACACACACACACACTTTTCATGGCCAAACCTCCAAACCTCACTCAATTCGCGTCACTGGATGCTCTGACGGAAACAATAAGCAAACAAATAAAGAAACAAACAAACAAGAACATAGTCAGGCAGACAATTATATCACCTAATGGTTACATTACTGTATCGCAGGCCTGTTACTCTGAGCGAATTGACTGTGTTGTGATCAAACAAACTGCAAGATCTGATCCTAATCAGACACAAACAACAACGATAATGACACAGAGAGAGGGAGGAAGGGGGACAGAGAGAGAGAGAGAGAGAGAGAGAGAGAGAGACAGAGACAGAGACAGACAGACAGACAGACGGACACAGAGAGGCAGACAAAAAGAGAGAGAGAGAGAGAGAGAGAGTTACATCATGCAGTAAGTCAAACGGCCATGACCTTTCTACGGAGCGGAGCGAAAGTTCATAAAATCTAGGCTTTGAGTGTTTACACCATTTACCACATTATAAGAATGATCATTTTGTCTATTTCATCCAATTGCTGTCTTTTTGTGCATATTTGGAAGGTCTGTATGAGTTTTAAAAAATGCAACCGGACTGTTTTATCCTGTCGTTAAAGAATACTTATCTATTTTGTTGATGCTCGTAAATATCTGAATAAGAATAAGAATTTAAAAAACGAAACAAATGAATGAATGAATAAATATATATATATATAAATAAACAAGCAAACAAATAGATAAATTAATTAATTAATTAATCAATTAATTGTTTCTGATATTGTTTATTTTTGTTCAAAGATCAGCCGAATGCGTAGAACCATATTAGGGCTACAACCGTTTCAATACATACAAAATACTTCAACGGTTACAACAACAAAAAGTACACATATCAATACATTCGCGCACGTAATCCAAGGAAATGCCCCTGACGTTGACCACAGGGTCCAATTTATCACACAGGAGTTTAAAAAAACATCCCTGAATACAACTAAGGACACTGGACCCTGTTGTACGGTTGTGAGACGTGGAGAGTCAACATGCAAAGTCAGAACAAGATTGAGGCAGCTGAAATTGGTTTCTAATAAGAAAGCTGAAAATTCCATGGACAGCAAAACAAACAAACAAACAAATAAACGAACAAACAAACAAACAAACAAACGAGACAGTCTTGAAGGAGGCAGACGCAAGAAGATCATTTATAAAGAAGATCAGGAAAAGACAAGCAGCATTTACAGGCCATTTTACGAGGAAAGAGAAATTAGAGCACTTGGTCACAACAGGAAAGCTGGAGAGAAAGAGAACATCAGGTAGACCCAGGGAGAAAATATACGGATTTGCAGAGTGGCTGAGGACAGAGAGAGCGGGAGATGTACTTGCAGCGACATGGGACAGATTCGTACGGAGAGCCAACACCATGCCAGTCTATTTATACTGAAAGAGTCCCCGGGCATGCCCCACGGGGGTAAATTATATAAATAGACAACTGCTGTGTTGATCATGGTGTATACATGTGGTTCTCACCTTTCAGTCTGACTGCACTGATTGGAGTCTGGTCCCCAAAACGTTGTATGTGTGGCCTCCTGTGCATCCGGCAAGGACCGGGTAACTAACCCTGTCCACTGATGAGACAGTAAAGCGACGGAAAAGAGGAATGGGAGTCATCTTCAACAAAGTGATCCGAGAGTAGTGAGGTCTCTACCACATCAGTCCCCCAACGGTTGCGGTCTCAACCATCTCACTCTCTAGTAACCTTGGGCTTATAGGGTGAACTGTCCTCATATTGACCATCTTGGCGAGGAGCTATGTGGTAGAGATTTCCCCTCTCTCGGATCAACTTATTGACTTTGTCAATCCTTCATTGAAAATAACAATTACAATTCAGTTTATCTTAGCTAAGTGGGAAAACAAACTGAACCCTTTATTCCTGCACTCTATCCACAAACTGCAAAAACGTAACCCTTTGACTCCCTACTCTATCCACAGCTTCCGACAGGAAGCTGTGGATAGAATAATGATATAATAATATATTTTATTTATATAGCGCAAAATCTTGACAAAATCAAATCTAAGCGCTGAGCGTATACATGCATACATACCTACATACATATGAGCGCATACATGCATACATACATGCTTACATACTTACATACATAAATCTAAGCTGAGCGTATACATGCACACATACATACATACATAAATCTAAGCGTATACATACATACATACATACATACATACATACGTACGCACATGCATACATAATAATTACAATATTTATATAGCGCAAATCTCGACAAA
>JAPXFY010005728.1:12500-14308 GCA_030674185.1 Monoplex corrugatus
TCCATGTCTACGTTCCTGTCTCCCTATCCATGTCTAATGTTCCTGTCTCCCTATCCATGTCTACGTTCCTGTCTCCCTATCCATGTCTACGTTCCTGTCTCCCTATCCATGTCTATGTTCCTGTCTCCCTATCCATGTCTATGTTCCTGTCTCCCTATCCATGTCTATGTTCCTGTCTCCCTATCCATGTCTACGTTCCTGTCTCCCTATCCATGTCTATGTTCCTGTCTCCCTATCCATGTCTATGTTCCTGTCTCCCTATCCATGTCTACGTTCCTGTCTCCCTATCCATGTCTATGTTCCTGTCTCCCTATCCATGTCTATGTTCCTGTCTCCCTATCCATGTCTATGTTCCTGTCTCCCTATCCATGTCTATGTTCCTGTCTCCCTATCCATGTCTACGTTCCTGTCTCCCTATCCATGTCTATGTTCCTGTCTCCCTATCCATGTCTATGTTCCTGTCTCCCTATCCATGTCTACGTTCCTGTCTCCCTATCCATGTCTATGTTCCTGTCTCCCTATCCATGTCTATGTTCCTGTCTCCCTATCCATGTCTATGTTCCTGTCTCCCTATCCATGTCTATGTTCCTGTCTCCCTATCCATGTCTATGTTCCTGTCTCCCTATCCATGTCTACGTTCCTGTCTCCCTATCCATGTCTATGTTCCTGTCTCCCTATCCATGTCTACGTTCCTGTCTCCCTATCCATGTCTACGTTCCTGTCTCCCTATCCATGTCTATGTTCCTGTCTCCCTATCCATGTCTATGTTCCTGTCTCCCTATCCATGTCTACGTTCCTGTCTCCCTATCCATGTCTATGTTCCTGTCTCCCTATCCATGTCTACGTTCCTGTCTCCCTATCCATGTCTACGTTCCTGTCTCCCTATCCATGTCTATGTTCCTGTCTCCCTATCCATGTCTATGTTCCTGTCTCCCTATACATGTCTATGTTCCTGTCTCCCTATCCATGTCTACGTTCCTGTCTCCCTATCCATGTCTATGTTCCTGTCTCCCTATCCATGTCTATGTTCCTGTATCCCTATCCGTGTCTATGTTCCTGTCTCCCTATACGTGTCTATGTTCCTGTCTCCCTATCCGTGTCTATGTTCCTGTCTCCCATATCCGTGTCTATGTTCCTGTCTCCCTATCCGTGTCTATGTTCCTGTCTCCCTATACATGTCTATGTTCCTGTCTCCCTATCCATGTCTACGTTCCTGTCTCCCTATCCATGTCTATGTTCCTGTCTCCCTATCCATGTCTATGTTCCTGTCTCCCTATCCATGTCTATGTTCCTGTCTCCCTATCCATGTCTATGTTCCTGTATCCCTATCCGTGTCTATGTTCCTGTCTCCCTATACGTGTCTATGTTCCTGTCTCCCTATCCGTGTCTATGTTCCTGTCTCCCATATCCGTGTCTATGTTCCTGTCTCCCTATCCGTGTCTATGTTCCTGTCTCCCTATCCATGTCTATGTTCCTGTCTTCCTATCCATGTCTATGTTCCTGTCTCCCTATACATGTCTATGTTCCTGTCTCCCTATCCATGTCTATGTTCCTGTCTCCCTATACATGTCTATGTTCCTGTCTCCCTATCCATGTCTATGTTCCTGTCTCCCTATACATGTCTATGTTCCTGTCTCCCTATCCATGTCTATGTTCCTGTCTCCCTATCCATGTCTATGTTCCTGTCTCCCTATCCATGTCTACGTTCCTGTCTCCCTATCCATGTCTATGTTCCTGTCTCCCTATCCATGTCTATGTTCCTGTCTCCCTATCCATGTCTATGTTCCTCTCTCCCTATCCATGTCTAT
>JAPXFY010005729.1:0-5000 GCA_030674185.1 Monoplex corrugatus
TGAGATATGTGGAAGAAATTTTAGGCAATTTATGCCTGTTTGATATATGTTTTGGTGTCCTTATGTATGCTTATATTTGTATTCAGATGTGCTTTTCTAAATCCCCTGTGCGATAAATTGGACGGAGAGGTCAACGCCAGGGACATGTCATAGGATTATGTGCGCGAATGCATTGAAATGTGTACTTAATTTTATGTTTTCTTTTCCTATTGAAGTTTTGTGTGCATTGAAGCGGTTAGAGACCTGGTATGGCTCCACGCAATCGGTTGGGCTTTAAACAACAATAACAAAAACTCACTACATCTTTCAACAATACAAACGAAGAAGCACCATGGTGTATATGGTGAAATGACACACTCAGCATTAAACACCTTTTTATTGAAAGGACTTAAACGACTTGAGACATAAAATCACTACACAGCGGATCTTTTAGTAAAATCAAAAATCTTTAGAGATGTTTTTCCACACGTCATTTTCAATTTTCTCTCATAGAAAATCAAAAGATTTCATTGTATATGAAGTGTGGAATGTCTGGAATGAGGAATTTGATCAAGAGGGATTTATCAGACTTGGACAATTCCATATGCAATCCATCCAAATCTGCCAGCAATTATCTGGCAGACTCACTGAGCCAACATGGAACCCTATGTGCTGTATTGTAAGATGTAAATGGGGGTGGGGGGGGGGGATGAGGGAAGACCTTTGAAACACTAATCAGACACCACCAGAATGATGGGGACATTCAGATGGGCAGCCAACAGACCAGTTTTTAATATTGCGGGCTGGGATTGAAATCAAGATATCAGATCCTGATTCTACAGTTCTATCAAAAGAACCAGCCATCTCGTGTACAAAGATACGTACGGGAAAGACTGTTTAAAAGCATCTCGGACATAAATGCTCATTATGCTCTTGTTTTTTAACCGTTTGACTTTTTCATTAGGCTTGGGGTTGTTTCAGACGTGGTGTCAACCCTGAGGTGGTCTTAGTAGTCTGCTAGGCTTCAAGCAATATGAGCTGAATTGAAATATGTAAACGCTCTATCAGTATATTCAGCCCTATCGGTATGGAAGCAGATGTTTTCCATCCCACACATCCCGACTAACAACTTCTCCCCAGGAGCTCTTAGCACTGGCAACTGAGTCAGTTACATGTATCTCATCACTGGCACTGGTGGTCAGCCAGCGAGCAGAGCCATGCAAAAAATAATACACCCCACTTTATACTTTATGAACATTCCTTCCGTTTCTGTAAAAGCAAATGATACCAAATGTAGATTGGGATCATCATCATCATCATCATCAGGTCTCTTGTCACAGGGCATTGGCGATCATGGACTTCCCTCTGTCTCTATCTCTTGTTGCCTCAAGCATCTCTTCCACCCTCTTTGTCTTCAGCCACTCTGCAAGTCCGTCTATTATCTTCTCCCTGGGTCTACCTGGTGCTCATTTCCCTCCAGCTTCCCGTTGTGACCAGGCGCTTCAATTCCCCTTTCCTCATAAAATGGCCTATAATTGTTGTCTGCTTTTTCCTAATCTTCCTTATGAATGATCTTTTTGTGTCTGCCTAAATCAAGACTCTCTCGACTGTTTCTTTGCTGTCCATGGAACTCTCAACATTCTTCTTAGAAACCACATCTCGGCTGCCTCAACCTTGTTCTGGCTTTGCTTTTTGACTGTCCACGCCTCACAACCCTATAACAGTATTGGTTCTATATAATATTCAAGAACTCTCTTCCTGATGTTAATTGATAGGCATTTGTTGGTAAGAATGCTTTTCATTTTCTTGAATGCTGTTTTGGCTTGGCCGATTCTGCTGGCTATTTCAGATGTGCGTCTGCTGTCTGGTGAAATAATCGTTCCCAGGTATTCAGACATATCAACCTGTGTCAAGGTTGTGCCATTTGCTGTTATTTTGCATGAGGGGATTTCATGTTTTTTACTGATCACCATGACTTCAGTCTTCTTGCTGTTTAGTTCGAACCTCTTACCTTTGCTTTCTATATTCACAAGGTTTGTAGGTCCCTTTCTTTTTCTGCAATTAGCACGGTATCATCTGCATATTGAATGTTGTTTATCATTTTTCCTCCAACCTTTAATCCAGTGTCTTCCTCTAGGTTTCTCTTGATGTTTTCGCTGTGAAGTGAAAATAGATCTGGTAACAAGACACAACCCTGCCTGACTCCTCTTTTGATGTTTTGGAAATAACATATCGTTTTCTATTCTCATTGCAGCTGCTTGTTCCCAAGACCTATTTCTGATTATTCGTAGATCTTTTCCATCAATATTGAGTCTTTCTAGTTGGTTGATCAGTTCTTCACGTCTTATCGGATGGAAAATCTTGGTATAATCAACAAAGCATAAATATGAATCCTTATTCATCTCGATTGACCTCTCTATGATAGTTCTTAGGATTAGGATAGGGAGGCCAAATTGTACCAAGAAATTTGAATAAGTGCATTTCTAACTTAATTGTGACCCTTTAATTTTCATTATGAACATATTGATAATCTTCTGAAGCGATATGTTGAAACGTTAATCGTTAGATTTCGTAAATGTTGTCGAGCATGCTGTTTTCAACGAAATATACCGATAGGCCTGAGTTCACCAATAGGGCTGAGTATACCAATAGGGCTGAGTATACTGATAGGGCGTTGACAGACGAATCGTAACCACAAATGCTTGTTGCATCAAGGCCTTTCAGACAGGATCAACCTGCTGCTCTTCTCTCTGGCTGTGGCAGACCTCATCAACCTGGTGATGCGTTTTATGCTTTATTTTCGCTGTTATATCGAGAGACGGGACGAGGTACAGGCCAAGAACTGGATCATCATAATGAACTCCACGCCTGCATACGTTGGTCTTTGGGCCAACTTCGTGTCTGGAGCTCTGATTGTGATCATGAGTGTGGATCGGTGTCTCTCTGTGGCCATGCCCCTCAAGGTTGGCCGTTTGCTGTCTTATAGGTAAGCTACTAACCCTTAGCATGAATTACAGAGGAAGTATAACAGACTGTCATGGAAATTAAAAGACACTCTTCTTGAACACTGGAATTCTCAAAAAAAGTCACCATCAACAGACTGGTACCAATGACGGAAACCAATAATTTGCAAAGAGAGAATTTCCTTATGCTACATAAAATACTTTTTTTTTTTTACCAAAGAGTGTATGTCTGTCGTCTGCCATAATAATTCCTAAGAGCAAATTAGAAAAAAGGCGCTGGAAAGATGACATCCATCTAACTCAGAAGGGGTCTGGCGTTATGGCAAACAACACTGGTCGCCATTTGCACGACCTTCCCTGGGATAAAAAGATTCACAACAAAGACATGGAAGGTGATATCCATTGTGCTATACAATAATATTCATAATCACACTTGTACGACACAAACAGTCTTTGTAGGAAAATGATCGTTACAATTTTAGATAAGTGCATTTCTAACTTAATCGTGACCTATTAAAGTTCACTGTGTACACATTTATAATCTTCTGAAGCGATATATTGAAACGTCAGCTTTAGATTTCATAGATATTGTTGTGTATGTGAGGACTGCCATGTCAATACATAATTGCAGTATTAACAGTCAGATACACACACACTAATACGTCAATGCAGCATAAACTGAATTCGTCAAAATTAATAACTGATTATTACATGAAATTGGAAATAAATGGTAGTGACACTAGAAAAAATAACGAAGTAAACAGATAAATGAATAAATACAAATAAACATATAAAAAGTAGTTTGCTTAAAAAATATATTTCTTTTTCTTCATCCAGACCCATGCTGGTAGCCATAATCATGGCGTACCTGGGTTTTCTGGTTTTCCATCTTCCTGTTATGCTGGTCCACACGGTGAAATTGAAAGTGGACTCTTCCACCAATCGCAGTATTGCTTATATAGCGATCACGGAGTGGTTTCTCCTCGACAGCAGCATTCCATATGAAATCAGAACAGTTGTCAGTACCATCTTCAAACCTGTCTTCGTCATCGTCGTCATCATCTGTTGCATCATCACCATCTTTAAACTACGCCAGGCATCTGGTAAACGAATACAGATGCAGGAAACAGGAAAACAGGAGAGTGGTGGTGGTGGTGGTGGTGGTGGTGGAGACAGCCGAATCAACAAGATGTTGTTGTTTCTGTGTGTCGTTTACGTCATTTTCTTTTTGCCTGATATGGGCACTCTGTTCACCTACTCTTTCATCCGTGAGTTTTACGTGTACCGAAAATTCCACAACACGTTTCTTGTCGTCAACGGAGCTCTGTTCACTGCCTCTTGTCTCAACTCTACCGTCAACTTTGTCACTTACCTGGTGCTCAGTTCCAAGTTCCGAACAACTCTCAGAGAAATGTGTCAGTGTTGTGGAGGAAGACCATTGTCATGGGTCAGACGGCGTCAGAAAGTACAGGCCACACAGAACACAATGACACAGGCAACAATCTCTCAATGGTAGAGTGTGGATACTGATTAGAAGTAGAGTTTGCAAAAGGATTTTCATAAAACAGTAAGTCCTTCCATGACATTGTGTTTATTGAAAAAAAAACATTTAGAGGTTACCAATTATGTTTCAGCTCTTGAGAGCATATTTTTTAAAGAAATACATTTAAACAAACAGGTGCAAAAGAAATATGTCTACGAAACTTTGACGTTGATGTCTATTACGTCAGAAAAGAACAAACAAACACCAAACACGATTTCTTAGGAAATATTTCTATCTGTAAGAAACCTAGACCGAAACAAATGCTACAAAGCAAAAGTAACAATGTTGGAGTCATGCAGTAACACTGGACCAGAATGATGTAATATACATTATTATATTTGTTGCTGTTGTATTCCCCTTGAATACTTCTTATTTTAAAAGGATGATATATCAGAACTATGTGAATGTCTTGAAAATGTATTGAAACATTTCTGATCTCATGGAACAGTTATTTCATGTGGTGATTTAATTGCAAGAAATGGGATGAAATTGATTCAACACACATTGATTCTGAA
>JAPXFY010005729.1:10000-14307 GCA_030674185.1 Monoplex corrugatus
TTTATTAAATGACTCATCAAACTGATTGTGCGATGGAGTTCGCATTCTATAGCCCCTGTCTTCTTTGAAAGTGAAATGAAAATTGATTTTGACATATCTTTGGGGATTTTTCCAGTGTCATAAATTTCATTTAGGAAGACTATTATTTTTTCTATGCCAAATTCCTCCAGGGCTTCAATCATCTCTGTAGTAATGTTGTCTGTTCCTGGGGCTTTTCCTGGTTTCATCTTTTTCAGTGCTGCTCTAACTCAATCTTTCATTATGGGTGGTCCTTCAAAGTTCTTTTTTATACTGTGTTCTTCGTTTCTGTCATCCTCTAAAAGGTCTTTAATGTACTCTCCCCATATGTCCAATATTTTGTCTTTTTCCATGATAAACGTACCTTCTTTCGATTTTAAGCAACTAGTTGATGTGCATATATTTTTCCTGTGGACAATTTCTTCAGTTCGTCTGTACATATCCTGCGGATCCGTTTTGTGTAGGTCTTCTATTTCTTTGCATTTTGTTTTCAGCCATGCTTTCTTAGCTTCATTGCATCTATTCCTTATTTGTTAGTTTATCTTCCTGTATATCTCCTCGTTTCTCTTTTCCTTCCTCCTTTCCTCCATCAGGCCCAAAATTTCATTAGTCATCCATTTCTTTTTTGCTTTTCTATCTGCATTATGGATTTCTTCACACGCTTCATTTATAGAACTTCTTAACTTTGTCCATTGTTCCTCACTGTCACCAACGTCTTCCAGAGCACTGAATCTTTTTTGAAATTGTACATTAACTTTTTACGTATCACTTCATCTGTCTTTAAGAGTCCAAGATTTAGTTTGATGTTGCTTTTGGTCTGTAACCTTTTCCTTAATTTCAGCCTAAACCTTCCCACTACAGGATTGTGGTCACTGTTGCAGTCTGCGCCTTGTAGTGTTTTTGCTAACAATAAAGAATTTCTAAATCTTTTGTCATCAGGATGTAGTCAATCTGATTTTTTTGTATTATCCCTGGTTTCGTCTATTAGGCTGCTCAAACCAGGTGTCTCGTACTATGAATTCATTCATCTGTGCCCATTTTACAAGTTTCCCTCCCCTTTCATTGAGTGTACCAAGGCCATGAGGTCCAACTATATCCTCCACCCTATCATGTCCCATTTTAGCATTAACATCTCCCATCATGACATAACTTCTTGTGATTTATATTGGACCTTGGCCATCTCTAATACTGTATAGAAGTTGTCGATGTCTTCCTGAGTACTTGCGGATGTAGGTGCATACACCTGAATGATGTTGATATCAAATGGTTTGCCTCCCAATTTGACCTGCAAAACACTGTCGGACACAGCCCAGTATCCCTTAACTGCTTTTGATTTGTCTTTGTCCATTATGATGTCTACTCTTCCATGTGAATTACCACCAGAGTATATTACTGTGTATTCTCCTGATGATATCATGCCTGCCCCCTTCCATCTCACTTCCTGTAGTCCTGGCTGACGGTCTGGTATCACCTGCGCCGCATGACAGTCCCTACTGGACGAAGGTGCTCCTGAATGGAGCACCTATTTACGTTGTTATCTTCAATTTCTTTTTGTTTGTCCATCCATAATTGTCATGGGGAAAATACGATGGTGGTTTCCCGTTACCTTAGCCGTATTCTCTCCCGAGATGTCCACAAGGCAGTGGAACTATTTACCCATAGCTTGGGGATCTGGTTCGTGGGCACCAGGGCATATCCACCCTCCGGTGGGCCTGCATGCTGCACGTATGGGGGCCAGACCTCCTCGGAGTCCCTCGAGATTTATCCTGAGTCCGTGAGGTGCTCAGTTACCACATGTCGCCAATGAGGAGGCGTAACGTAGGGCTTGCTGATGGAGAGGCTATGTACTGACAGGAAGAGACTTACGCATTCTGCTCTTATTTTCGCATAGCTGCAAGCAGCAGCGCTAGCCAGCGGTGCAGGCTGAAAGTGAGAGGCGATAAGCACGCAGTCACTAGCCAAGACACTAGATGCATCACATCCACCGTCGACATGCAACAAGACAGTACAGGCACAAAATGCAGCCAACTGGCCTTTGTCAAGTTTATGCAAAAGACAACAATAAATGCACCACACACACACACACACACACACCCACATACACACACACACACACACACACACACACACACACACACCACACACACACACGCACACACAACACACACACACACAGACAAACGCACACAAACACACAAACAGATACACACACACATACACACACACTCTCCCCATCTATCTAATATTTTGTCTTTTTCCATGATAAGCGTACCATCTTTCGATTTTAAGCAACCAGTTGATGTGCATGTATTTTTCCTGTGGACAATTTCTTCAATTTTTCTGTACATACCCTGAGGATTCGTTTTGTCGGTCTTCTATTTCTTTACATTTTCCTTTCAGCCAAGCTTCCTTAGCTTTATTGCATCTATTCCTGATTTCTTTGTTAATCTTCCTGTATATTTCCTCGTTTCTCTTTGCCTTCCTCTGTTCCTCAATCAAGCCTAGAATTTCTTTTGTCATCCGTTCTTTTTTGATTTTCTATCTGCTATAGGGATTTCTTCACAAGTTTCTTTTATCGAGTTTCTCAATTTTGTCTATTGTTCCTCACTGTCATCAACGTCAGAGCACTGATGTTGTTTTGAACATGTATGTTAATTTTTTTTACGTATCACTTCATCTGTCTTTAAGAGTCCAAGATTTAGTTTGATGTTGCTTTTGGTCTGTTTCCTTTTCCTTAATTTCAGCCTAAATCTTCCCACTACAGGAGTGTGGTCACTATTGCTAACACATAGAACTGATAATATGCAGACTTAAGGCTTATGCCATGATCATTTTTTATCTTCTCCATCACATGGCATCAGTGGCTTACCAACACACAGGGTTCATGTGTAGGCTTAAGGCTTATGCCATGATCATTTTTTATCTTCTCCATCATATGGCATCAGTGGCTTACCAACACACAGGGTTTATGTGCAGGCTTGATTAAGGCTTATGCCATGATCATTTGGGATCTTCTCCATCACATGGCACCAGTGGTATCAGAGTACATGGAAATTTATTTTCATTGCGGAGATAGTATTTTTGAAAAATTGAAACTGAAAGTACTAAACTAATGGACTAATTGCTATCGCACTTTCTGATCCAGAAATGCTTGTTGCAGCAAGGCCTTTCAGACAGGATCAACCTGCTGCTCTTCTCCCTGGCTGTGGCAGACCTCATCAACCTGGTGATGCTTTTTATGCTTTATTTTTACTGTTATATCGAGAGATGGGACAAAGTGCAGGCCAACAACTGGATCATTATAATGGACTCCAAGCCTGTCTACGTCGGTCTTTGGGCCAACTTCGTGTCTGGAGCTCTGATTGTGATCATGAGTGTGGATCGGTGTCTGTCTGTGGCCATGCCCCTCAAGGCTGGCCGTTTGCTGTCTTACAGGTAAGCTACTAACCTTAGCATTAAATACAGAGGCAGGCAGTATAATAGACTGTGATGAAAACTAAAACACACTCTTTTTGAAAACTAGAATTCTCAAAAAAGTCACAATCCACGAACTGGTACCAACGAAGAAAACCAATCACTTTCAAGGAGAGAATTTTGTTATGCTATATGATATATATATTGTTTTACCAAAGAGTTCATGTCTTTCATTTGCCATAATAATCCATAAAAGGAAATTAAAAAAGGCACTTGAAAGATGACATTCATCTATCTCATAAGGAGTCTGACGTTATGGCGAACAACATTGGTCGCCATTTGCACGATCTTCCCTTGGAAAAAAGATTCACAACAAACAAATGGAAGGTGATATCCATTCTGCTATATAACAATAATCATCATTCTATACAATAATAATCATAATTCTATACACTAATAATCATAATTCCACTTGTATGACACAAACAGTCTTTGTCTGAGAATGATTGCTGTACTTTCAGATATGTGCATTTCTAACTTAGCCTTAACCATTTAAATGTCATTGTGTACACAGGTATAATCTTCTGAAATGACATGTTGAAACGTTCAGCTTTAGATTTCGTAGATGTTGTTGTGTATATGAGGACTGACATGTCAATACATAACTCTGGGTATAAACAAAGTTGGATACACACACATCAAAGCAGTATAAACTGAGCTTGTCAAAATTAACAACAGATTAAAGCATGAAATTAAAAATAACTGGTCCAGATACTAGGCAAAATAAAATACAAATAGATAAATGAATAATTATAAATAGATATATAAAAAACGGTTATTTAAATAAAATATATTCCTTCACCCAGACCCATGCT